>JBAHVQ010000476.1:95655-134296 GCA_036872915.1 Nanipora kamurai | reverse complement strand
AAACTTGGTCAAAACATCGGTCATGGTCCAACTTAGAACTGATTTAATTTTGGGGTATCTAGGTCAAAGGTCAAAAGTCAAGGTCATGGAAAAACTAATCAAAGGTCAAGGTCATGGGAAAACTAAAAATAAAATGTTTCACTGTTTCAATGTTTCACTGGTGGGGGTTGGCGGAGGTATGCGCTCTCTGAGTGCAATGGACTTGTTTAGATATCTATTTATCTGTTTGTTCATTTAGTTGTTTCTTTATTGTGTTGGTTTGTTTCGTGGGTTTCTTTTCTTCATTGGTTATTTGTTTCTTTGTATTCGTTGGTTGCTTGGTTGTTCATCATTAAATCAGCATATTTCTTGTAGATCCTGATGCACCGATCGATATCTCGACTGAAAATAGAAATTTAATCAATGCAGAGCAGGTGAGTGTCGAGAGAAAAAACCACTGGAAATTCGGTCCGCCTCAGTATAGCCTTAAAAATAAAACCTTGTGTACTCGTGCTGACTTTGTCGGCCCAACTTTGACGTTAGATGAAATGTAATACCTTTGCCGTTTACTTAGTTCTAATTTCTTCTTGGTGAGCTTGATAAACTATTCATGTATGTTGTCACTATCTCTTCCCTTCTCACGTTATTTTCGTGTTTTTTTCAGGATTTATTTTTGGAACTTGAAAAATCAAGATGGCGTCCTGTGGAGTCTGTGACTGAAGGACCAACTTCATTGGTGGCGTGATCTTGAACATACGCGAGATGACAATTGTCAGAAAAAACTTCAGATAAGCATATCATAGTCTTATTTAATTTAGAAAGTTCGCTCTGCGTTTACATCGACGATGTGTTTGAAAACGTTTCTGAAACTATCAGCAGTAAATATAGTTTTGGCTTTCAGTCCAACAAGCGACTGTGTTTCACGATTCCAGAACATGGAAAGTATTTGGAAACCCTCTTTACTGTAATGATGGTGAATATACTTAATGAATTTTACAAAGCCTACCAGGAACAGTCTTTAGTTTCATAACTGATGTACTCATATTAACTTCCGTCATAAAGCAACATTTATCCGACATTCCCAAACGTTATATGACATTTCCAATCGTAAAAATATGATGCAAAGTCTACTGTCTATATGTAAAGACGGGTTTTATTTCAAAGTTCAAGCCTAGCTATATTGCTGAAGGAAAATTGTCCGCACAACTGGACTTCGAACAGATGGATTCAGGGAAATTATTGAATAAGTTCTCTATATGTGGGGCGAAATTACTTCACTGAGGTGAAAAGCTGAAAAAAACTGTAACTGTTATAACTACATACTGTAACCAATAAATTCGTCGAACATGATTTCCTGCGTGTCTCGAACAAGCTCTCCTTTGTTCAACCCGATATTAAAAACGTTTGCTTTTTGTTTCGGCAAGTTCTTTTACTTCGGTCTCAAGTAACTGATCTAGCCCGAAGTAAAAGAACTTGCCATCACGACTGTGGCAAGCCGATTGTAGCAAAATTCAATAAACAAATTCAGTTCAGTTCAATGCCTTTCAATTTTTAATTCAATGCCATTCAATGTCAATTCAATAAAAATTCAATGTCAATTCAATTAAAATTCAATGCCAATTCAATAAAAATTCAATGTCAATTTAATACAAATAAAATTTCAATCCAAGAATTCAATCCAACTTCCGGTGGACTGTTGTTGGTCGAAGAAGAACCGCGTATTTACGAACCTGCACCACGGCTGCTGTTGGGAATCGTTGAAAGAAAAGTATCCCGATTTTCCTCTGCTTTTGAAAACGTTAGAAATAGCTACCTGTATTGATATGTCACAGTTTGATATTGAAAACGACCTACCGGCCTTTTTGTTCTACTTGATAGATTAGATGAATATACTGGAGACACAGGAACAGACACAAGCGACATTGAAACACAGTTTGTCATTGTCGACGAAACTTTTACCCTTTTGAGGTCTATTGCAGAGTCGTGTAACACTGATCAAGATTAGCTTGATTGGGATGATCTAACTAAACCATTTTCCGAGGTATTACTCTCTGTACAAGAGCATCTCAGACCTCTAACTTTGAGACCATCATGTATGTCTGAACGTCATTGCGAAAAACCCTTTAAAGTTTTGCATGGTGATAATTTTTGAGCATTAAAATAAAACGTGGTGTTCCGCAAACTATATATAGTACGTCATTGCGAAGTTGTCAGAACTGGAGCCCCTGGAAGACCACTATAGTACATTTCTTCTGAAACCTTTGGAGGAACTTCGTGGAATCGGATTTTCATGGGAAAAGATTTCTTGCAGCTTGTCTTGTATATTTGGAAAATATATTATAGATTTCAGTTTCACAGTGGAGCGCACTTGAGCCTTCTTTAGAAAATTTTGGTCGTAGAAGCTCGATCGACTTTTTCCTTGTTAAGGAAGCTGGTGATGAATGCCTGAAAAGGTGAAGGACGTTGGGTACACAATTTCCTATTTGATAAAGCCCAAGCGTGGCAAACCCTACCCGAAGCTTTGAGATGCAAGGATATAATGGCACATGAAGAAAAGACCTGGAGATCTTCTCTGAGAAATCTGGGAATTGTTCCATTCCGTAAAATGCCGAGACCCATTATTAACCCGACTGTTGAGTAGTCGTCAGCAAGATGAGCTCTTAGGCCATGATCAAAGTATTTTGCCTTGATCTCTTGCAAACAGAGGCGGAAATATTCTCCGCGAGATCCACCATAATCCTGCGCAGTCTCCCCGTAGGAAGAAACTTCAAGTGTTAGGACCGGAGTCCAGAATTGACTTTAGCTTTTCCAGTGCAATGTTTAAAACACCATGTCGATTAATTAAGATGTAGTTAGTTTCGACTTCTTGGCTAATAGTGAGGTCTTGCTCATCCAGTTGCCTTCCAGTTACAATACAACTTTGGGCGTAACGTAAAATTTCGTCAGGGCTTTTTACACAGTCTTGTGCAATAGAATCCATGGGATATTTGAAACTTATTTCAGGAAGTTCTTTGTCATTTCCTTCTAATGCCTCCTGACTCTTTGGCTTTGGAATTTCATCAGCACTTTCTTCACATGGCGACACGTTTTCGCTTCAAATGCAGAAAATGCTGATGTAGAAAATCTATCTGAAAAGAAAAAAAGAAAAACAATTTTAATGAGTTCTGGTGTTTCTGACAGTTTCAAGCCAATGATGTCAATAATAAGAATATTCCAGTGATGACCATTAGACACCTAGCATGATATTTGATCAATCACAACACAGAATCTGATCACAATATCAAGTGCACTCGGAACGCCAGTCTAGTCTAATCACGTTCCTGTTAGAAATTCACATAAGAAACTTCCATTCATCTAAACTATTAAAATACATTAACACAATCTCTTTACAAAAAATGTGGAAACGTACCCTCAAAATCTTTGTCCTCACCAGCAGTTTTGCCATCATCCTCACAGAGGCAGTCCAACCCATCTTTCATCTGCATGTAAATGGCATCCTGGCCAGCAAGCAGTTTAACCTACTTGTAGGTATATTCTTGGGAAGTTACTGGTACGCTTAATTTACGACGATTTGCGCGAAGGAGCACAAAATCATTGTCGGAAAGTAAAGGATATTACATTCCGATTGCTTCGCCAGTTTTTGATCTGATTTTTGATCCACCATTGGTTGTCACAAAATTAACGAATCTTCGAAGAAAGACGTTGTTGTTGGTAATTATAGATTCGTCCTCGTCCTGAAAGTACATAAAAGCACACTCAGAGGGCTTTGACCTCTTTTTCGCCATTTTCGCTTTCTTTGCTTTGCTGATACCAGTAACAGAAGAAGATCGTCTTGCGGAAGCTCGCAGTCGTTTTCTTTGATTTCGGCGGGAACACATACCAGAAATTGTCAACTGTCGCAGCATTGACAGTGCTCGAATTACTGCATTCGCAACTGTATTACTGTTAACAGTGCCGTCAGAACTAGAGCAGTTCGTCGGTTGTTCCGTGGAACTAGTAAAATTTGTGACACGATGTTTGAACACTCTCCAAGGGAAGATGCCAGCTGTTTTAACAGATCTTCATCCATGTTTATAAGAGTGTATCTCCTGCATTCACAATGGTGGCAAGGCGAAAGAATTTGTATATTAAAATTGTACTGAGTGTGTCTAAATTTGCATTGAATTTGTATTGAATTGGAATTGAATGGTATTGAATTAAAATTGAATTTGTTTATTGAATTTTGCTACTATTGGCTTGCCATAGACAACACTTCGTTCAGTTGCTTTGAATTATATTCAACGCTTCTTGTTTTTTTCATTTATTCCAGTTTTCTTTCTTGGTCATGTCTTGGGTCACGTTTCATTCTCTGACGAAAGTCTTCGCTCGAAATGTTAAAATTTTTTTCTGTTGTTAGTTCCGGGGCGAGAAATAGCCACCAACACTTTGCCCCCAGCAAAAAAAATTGTATTTCTTCGCTAATATCTTTCTACATTACACGAATTACTAATTTCTGCATTCGGTTATATAAAAAAAACACAGGAAACGTTACATAATCATCTTGCATAACATTTGTTATGTCTCATGGGTTATGTTTTAAAATCCACGTGGTCAGGTGGTTATAAATTACCATGTTGTTCGTCATTTGACATTTCAAAGTCGTTCTTGAGCTTCTGCATCTGTTGACGACGAGTCGTCTCAAATTGATATCTAATGAAGTCGCCGTATTGTGATAAATCATGAAAAGAGGTGTCTTCGCATGGTTTGCCGCTGCATCTGTGGTCCTTCGTTTGAGCATTGCTCAAAATACCCACGCTGTAAAATTATTTAGAGGCGCTTCAACGTACGCAGGAACAACATGGAATCCGATGACCACACTGCCACCACAGTCTCCGAAGACCAATGGCCAGAGAAAACCATCTGTACCAGCATTTGCAAAAGGAGCATCTCACCGATGGACTTCTACAAAAGGAGTTCCTAAGACAGTCGTCGACCCTCCCTCAGTGACGTCGGATAAACTTACGCCTGCAGTAACTGATGACAATCTAAGGAGAAAGATGTTCAATTTTATGGCGCAGAATAAATGCAGTGCGTTGCCGCGCAGTTCCTATAGTTTGCGAATCCACATTGAAAACAGAATCAATGATGAAACAAAAAGATTTGAAAACACCAACATTAATGTGATCTTTTGCAATATGTCTCATTTGGAGGGAAAGTCCAACGAAACGGTAGAAATTTGCAACAGTACAACTGTTATCATTTCGAGTCACCTCAAGGATTTTTACAAATCGTGCAAACTTTATGTATTATTCCCAGACGTTTTAGCCGATGCAAGAAGTAATACTATATGCGAACCCCGAAAAGAATTTACTATTCCTGATGCCAAACAACCTCATACATCTGTTTTTCATATTTTAACACTAGCCACTCTCCTACCATCTGTCTTATCTCTTATCTCTGTATTGATCACATATGCGATATTTGCTCAGCTTCGCACTCTTCCGGGTAAAAATCTCATTAGTTTGTGTATTTCGCTGCTTCTTATCCAAATTATAGATCTGTCTGCTTTTGAAATAAATCCAGCCCAAAATCTCTGTAAGAGTTTTGGAATATTCCGTCATTACGTTATCTTCGTCTCATTTAGCAACATGGCAGTCATTGCTTTTCATACTCTTAAGGTGTTCTCTAACGACACACATGTACAAAGTCGGTTAGGAAATAGACCAATGAAGCTGTTTCTCATTTATTGTATATTCAGCTGGGGTATGCCCGCCATATACATGGCTTTCTTTGTCATGCTTGGCGAATTGGATATTACTCGGTTAAATTATAGCTACGACAGAATTTGTTGGATTAGCAACAAATCTGATCATCTCTTCTTCTTTGTCGTTCCACTCGCTAGCTTTATGGTATGGAATATTTTCATGCTTTGCTCAACTGTATATCACATTGAAAAGAAGAGAAAACAAATCGTTCGCATGAGCTCGGACTCCAGACGATCTAAGAATGAAAGTTCTTTCCTTATTTACCTTAAACTTGCTTCATTGATGGGCTTTGATTGGTTAATCGGCCTCCTTGTTTATGTGTTTCCCTCATGCTCGCCTCTCGTCTACGCTTTTATTTTCTTTAATTCGCTGGAAGGAGTTTATATTGCGTTCGCATTTGTCTTCACTAAGAAGACTTGGAAATTGTATCGTGAAAAGTTGACGGACACCAATAGTAATAAAACGTCCTTGTCCAAGGATAGACGTATGACCCGAGAAACTCACCTCTAAAGAAATATGACATCACTACCGACGTAAATAGGCGAAGTTATTGAATTTTGCCAATGGAAAATTTCCTCGACTCATGTATCCTGCTGTTAGCTAAACTACCCTTGAGGAACAAATTAACACAAATTGTTGAACAGTAATCAAAGTGAGAACAATGCTTAGTAAAGCTGTATATCTTGCGTAGGGTCTTAGTTCTGTATTCTGTAGCTGTTGGGTTAACGAAGAATTTTAACGGATTTTCATCACTGGCGTTCTACCAGTCGTATTTTGTGTGTTTAAAACTTTGCTTTGTAGTGATTTTGTACCCCATCTTACGTTCCCTGAAGAATTTATATCAATATTCAGCCGTGAGATGGTCTCAAGAATCTTAGAGAGTGATGGTTAGCTCAATGACCGTCACTAGATCGCGTCTGTATCATTGTTTTATCACTTTACTCTGGCTGACGCCTGCAATTTCCCTCGCCCAAAAAATATCTGAACAGGAAAATATTTTAGGCATACTGGCATACTGAGCAGAAGTGGAAGGACATGGACGATATTCTCGGGATGATAAATTGTTCTTTCGCATTTTTTTTCTCGATGGAAATTACTAAAGTTACAACATGTTGTCCCTCACGTTTCCGAAGTCCTTGACGCTGAGATGCCGACGAAGCTAAACTTGAGTGAACTTCGTTGGCACGGCGGTGATAGCGCCAGATAAAAAGGCACGTTGTATAATCAAGTTGGTGTGATCTCGAAATGAGTTTACCGACAAATTAAATTCAGATTCAGATAGCTGTCATTCTGTAGCACTGATTCCGGTGAGTTGACTCCACTTTGACTTCACCAACATGTCAATACGAAAACGAGGCTTTAAATTCTGTTCTATGTCTTGTTAAGAAAGTATTTTCACGGTATCTTTTGCAAGGACATCGAGTTTGATGTTACACCTAGGTCATGTTACGCGAAGCAATTTCTAACGATGATTTTCAGTGCAAATCATGGAGATCATAGCGGGCTAAAAACTGGTAACAAATTGAACGCCGCCAGTTCAATAAATTGGGGGAAAATTGTTTGCCTCCAGCGTTTGACTGGTTAACTGTAGAGCATAGAAACTGGCTTTTTTGTTTATTTGGTCCTTCTTTCAAAGAATTTACCATATATTGTGAAACGTTTTTATATGTCGCTGCAGAACAAACCAAAAGACGTCAATTCAGTCCACGTGACCCAGCCGATGACTGTGTAATGCAAGCAACAAATCAAAATAAAAACTTTATAAATTTATTTCATTAGAATGTTTTACCCAACTAGTTCGCTTATACTAATTGTTTTCTTTTCTAAATCTTGAACTACAGACATGTAATAAAAGGTAAAATAGCCTTTGATCATAAGGTTGAATTTTGCATCTGGACTTTGCTTGGTTTACCCTACAATTTATTCAAGATGG
This sequence comes from Nanipora kamurai, assembly GCA_036872915.1. Classification (NCBI taxonomy): domain Eukaryota; kingdom Metazoa; phylum Cnidaria; class Anthozoa; order Scleralcyonacea; family Helioporidae; genus Nanipora; species Nanipora kamurai. Next base: position 126,640 of record JBAHVQ010000476.1, on the reverse strand, counting down.
TGGCCTTTAATTGGTTAGCCTCGTTTGAATGACATATACGTACAATAATGATAGTAACTATTCCCCTTCTAGATGACATATGATCTCTTTGGTGCAAACTATTTCGATGGGAAAATAGACGCGAATTAATCAAGCTTCAGTTGAATTACCAATTGATGATGAAAGTCGATCCGTTGAACATCACCTCGGTGGTGACTTACTGATTACACGTGCTTAGTGATCATACATGACATTATAAGCTCAAAAAAATTACTCCATTCTATAATACCCCCGCCGTGATTTTTCGTCAGCAAAAGAGATGTTTCAGAATCATCCTCAGGGTAATATGAAACGGTAAATTCACATCACATTAAAATTCACATGGTTAAATGTGAAAGGAGATGTAACGTGCAACTTTCTATAAAAAACAACCAAATATTTTATCTTGATATACTTGGCTGTTTTGTTAAAGTCATCTTTCTTAAGTTTAATTAAAAAAACATTGAATGGGCCTTCGTTGTCCGTTATCTTTTTCATAATCAATGCTGTAGTCTTGATAAGATAAGCAATTCGCGGTGATTCGCGGAAGGAGGTGGAATTACATTTGTAATTTCGCCACCATTAGAAAAAAATTTCAAAGTAGTTACATGGTTCGAATTTTAAAGACCAAGTGAGGAACAGGTCAAGTGTTGAACTTCGACTGTATCAAACCTATTTTCACCTAGGTAAAAAAAACAAACAAATAAAAAAACCCTTGAAAGCTTCAATGATGACAAGGTACAAATGAGTTTGAGAGAAATGTGCTTTTAAACGAACAATCAAAGACATTATTTGAAAGGAAAATGATCCATTGACGATGTAAAGATTGGCCGTCCGGGAAACTGCCCAATGAAGTGCTACCGTATTATGCAAGTGGTCAGTAACATCATTGCAGTACATGTTTTCAAAATGAAATGAATCAAGACTGATAAAAATCTACCAGGGCGCGACTTCTGAAAAGATTTTAAAATTGCGTGGAATCATGAGACCAAACTCAATTTAATATTGATTCAAATCAATGCACTTTCTCGCGCACTCTCTGTGATTAGGACACACTTACGACACAAATTCTTTCGAAGGGAAAACCAGAGCTCTTTTCACCCAGGTCCTGAAATCTGCATCCAAAAAACTGACAAATCAGGACGTATACTGTTTACAGGCAGGCGCTAAGTTCACTGGACGTTTTTTTAGTTATCTTGGGATCTGTATCAACAAGCGAGATAGATTTTCAGCTACAGTGTGGGCAACTTTCCTTTGGTTTTACCTCCAGAGACCGGGTTTTAGTACTTGTTATATGAAACGAATAAAATTGATTTTATAAAGATGCGAAAAAGATACCTTTTTAAGCAGACGGTTTTCTATTAACCATTGATAATGTGAAGCGTGTTTTACGGTACTTGGATTGGCTATGTTTACGGTAAACAACAGCTGAAATGTCGCAATTGTTTTTGCATTTACTATTACTTGAAAACAATTTGGTAAAGTGAAATATCTCTAGAATGCACTTGGATTGCGCACACGTTTCGTTAAATTTGTCGGTTTTGTAATGAATTCTTTTTTTCTATTTTTACATTCAAATTGTATAAACGATTAAATCAAGACAAGACAACCTGCTAGTTTTGTATTAGTTTTCTGACTTATTACTAAAACAGAAACATGACATCTAGTCCAGTTCTCCTGAATATGAACTGTACAATGGAAAAATCCTATGTCAGCCTTTAAGAAAACCATAATTCTGCTGGGGAAGGGTCTCGTAAATTGGCGACATCTTCCGATGATTTTACTCGATGTCGGAAAACGAAATCTTCAAAATTAATTGTCAGCGGTTTCTCCAAATAAAGTCCTGCACTTTCGTACCCGGATGCTTTGTTGGTTGAATTAAACAGCCGGACATCGGCTGAGTTTGACCGCTGGTGCTTTTCTCTCAGTTTTCGTGAGTTTTGTCTTTTCCCATTTGAAAAGGGAGTGTTGTGTTCGTAACTGGATGGCTCAGTGGTCGCAGGTGTTTGTGTGTGCTTATGACCAAACGGGTCAGCGGTTGTTAAGGTGGTACTATCTGCGTCATCGTCCAAACAATCCAAAGAAGCACAACTTGGGATGTCGTCCACACTGCTCCAGTTGAGAATTTCATCATGTTGACGACGGTCCAGTTGCGAAACGATCGGCGAGAGTCCGGAAAGATTCGGAGCAAGACGAACGTTAAAATCTGAGTTAGTTCCGGTACTTGTAACGAAATTGTAGGATACTGTAGAAGACATTTCGGGCTTCTGGAAGGTGCTGTTAGATGGCGTTCCTCTAAAATTTCTGGGATTTCGTGAAGTATTCCAAGAATTCAATCTACGGATGTTTCGCACTTTCGCAACGTTACTTCTGTTTGACTTGTCTGGTGCGACAGCCTTTTGGAGGTCAAGTTTGGTATACATGTCGAGATATTTAATTTCAGTTATTTTGCCAGATTTTGTGGCCATTGGTTCAACTTCTGCAAACCTTGTCTGACGTAAAGTTGAATTGTTTCGGCGATTTCCATATTTGTGGCTGCTACTATTTCTGCTTTGATATTTCCTCCAGTGTTTATCCTCTGCAACAATGCCCTGTGAATCTAAAATGCTTTTCGAAACAGGTTCTTTCTTTATCTGTTCTACAACGTCAACCGGTTCTTGTAAGCGATCTTTCATCTCCCCACTGTCCTCTGTTGTAGTAAGTTCCTGGTCAAGTTCTTGCATGAGATAGTCGATTTCTTTCGTACGAACGGTAAACTCTGAATCCTCATAGTTCTTTACTTTTTCGCTACTTCTTGGAAATATGGTTTGGATTTCTGGGTTTTGTTTCATGGAATGTTCTCCTGTAACTTCAGATTTAGGATTTAAGGAGGATAGTTTGGTGCCAGTCTGAACCAAACATTCTTGCAACACTTCCTTTTCCTTCTGTAATTTCTCGTTACCAGTCTCTAAGTTTTTGATAATCTCCTCATATTTAATGAGATCTAGCATTATTTCAGAATTTTCCTCCAAACTGCGATTGTTCTGCGTGAGCAAATCATCTCGTCCTCGCTTCATTATCTTATACATTTCCAGAGCGTTGTCCAGGCTGCTTCTGAGACATTGGCATTCCTCATGAAACACATTCACACACCTTGTTATTGTACATAGCTCTTTTTTCAACCATTCTTTCTCTTTTTTCTCGAGGTCCAGCTCAATTTCCAAATGGTATTTTTCCTTTTCCTGTTCTTGAAAACAGCTATTTTCTCTACTCCTTTCATCACCTCGACTTGTCATATTAATATAATACCCAACGTCCTTCTGGATTCTTCCGTATTCCCCGTCGACTGGCATGCTTTCCTTCCTTGAATATGTGTCATCCTTTTTCATTGAGACATTACAATTGTATCCTGCGTCTTCTGTACTGGATGGCTCGTATTCTGGCTCATTTCGATAGATTTCGTTGACCTTGTCGTCGTACTGAAATTCACTTGTGTCAGATCCCTCACTTTGTCGATCCCTGTTAATCCAGTCATGTCCATCCATGCTCCTGGTACTCCCCTCGTAATCTGTAAGTAAGGATCTCTCCGTCGATAAATATTTAAAAGGTACAAAGCTATTGTGGTCAGACATCGGCATTTCTTCTGCCTCATTTGGGCATAGTTTTTCATTTGTATTGCTTTTGGATATTTCAGATTCTCCCTCGCATTTTAGCCAGATGTCAGAGTTCTTCTTACACAGCCTTTCCAAATCATCGATTTGCGCTTGTAATTCCTCTTTTTCCTGTATACTATTTTCAAGTATTTCATTCTTTTCACGTTCAAACCTGGCAGTCTTTTCGTTGATTTCATCTAAAAGCCCTCTCTCTTTTTCTTCGAAGTGTTTCTTAAGATTTGCGATGTTCACATCGATTTCCCTACTTGAAATTTCCAACAACTGGTGCATGTTTTTAAGATCTAGTAAAGAAGTCTCCTTTCCTAGTATAGTTTCATTTAGTCTGTCAATTTCTTTTTGATGATCGGCAGCTCTTTTAGTCATGGTTGTTTTCAATTCTTCTATCTTCGTTCGCAGCTTAGCGTTCTCCTCTTCATACCCCTCCAAGACCTCACATTTGCTTCCGTATTCTTTATTTTCTTGAATTAATACCTTAATCTCTTTCTGCATTAGTTGAATTTCGCTTTCATAATTCGTCTTCTGGTCCATTACTCTAAGGGTCAGTTCTTTATATTTCTGCTCATCTTGGCGTAGCTTTTCCCTTAGAGTCTCTTGAAACCGTTGCATTTCGTCGTTCTTATCCATCAGCATAGACAGTTGCGCAGCTTTTCGGTCGATCTCAGTCTTCAACTCCTCTTTTTCTTTTGATAGTTTTTCGTATTCTTCCTTGACTTTCAATATCTCACTTTGACCAACCAAGTCAAACTTTTCAATATTTTCCTCATGCGCCGTTTTGTCTTCATTTTCTTCATTCGACACAGTCGGGTTCTTTAAAGTTTCTGGTTCAATTGGAACATCAGACATCTGTTCTTCCGTCTTTTTGGTAAGTAACATATGATTGGTAACTAAATGTTTGTTGAATGTCGAAAGCTCAGTCCTTCGCTTCCTTTCATTGTCCAGTTCAATTTCTATCTTCTTAAAATTGTTGGCCAGATCTTTGCTAATTTTTATTTGATCTTCCAACTTTCTTTCAGTAATTTCATGGTTCTTGTTGAGAGCCTCGATTTTTTCCTTACAATCATTCTCGATTTTTTCAACCAGGGCCTTTGCTTCAACTACAGTATGTTCGCGACTTCCTCTACCCTCGCAGTTGTGGCATAAAATTGTTTCAAACTTGTCTTCTGCTTCCTCTTCCAGCTCTGTGACTTTCTTTTTATACTTAGTGACTTCTATTTCCAATAGTTTTATTCGCTCCTCTGGGTTATTACCAAATTTGAACTCTCTTTCGACTTCGTCAGCTTCTGTTGGTTTGGGAGAATGCAGGATTAAATTTGCGATTTCTAATTCATGAGCGCGACTGGTTTCTTTCAGATTGGCAATGGTTGTTTTCCGCCGTTCTAAATTCATCGTAAGTTTACAAACTTCTTCTTCGTAGCTGGACTTTATTTTCAAAATATCACTTTCGTACTGGGACTTCATTTCTTCCTTTTCTTTCTCATTATTATTTACTTTTTCTGTCAACGAGTCCAACTGTGAAGTCAGGACATGGATTTTGTCTTCTAGGATCTTTTTCTCGTCAAAACTCCTATGTAACTCCTCTTTTTCTAAACCTTTGAACTGGCTACGGCGGTCTACATTATAATCATCTGCAGTCTCTTCTTGCTGTTGATTTTTTTGGTTCTGTTTCTCGACTTCTCTTCTTAGTTCTTTCACCGTTTTCTTCGCATGTTCGTAATCTTTTTTCAGGTTTGCTTCCCGGAGTTCGTGCTGCTGATTTCGTTCGTGTAATTCTTCCAACTGACTGAATACTTCCGCCAGTTGTTTTTCGTACTTGGTTTTAAAAGTCGTTGAACTCTCATGAAGTTCTTCTTTCGTCTTCTCTAAATCTTGTTCGTATTGCTGTCGCAGATACGACTCAACCCGATGTACTTTCTCGTCCAACTCTGCCTGGTACTTGCTCTTCATTTCATTTTTACTTTCACTCAAGACATCGCTGTATTTTTTTTCCAGATCAGACTTTAAACTTTCTAAGTGCCTTTCGTGTTCTTCCTTGAGTGTTTTTATCTCATTTTGAGCTGCAGTGATTTGAGCTTCAAGCTCATCTCTTTCATCTGATAGTTGTTCCTCTAAACTTTTTATTTTCTCGGAGCTTTCATTCTCTTTTTGGTATTTTTCATTGTCGAGCTGTTTCTCTTTCATCTCTGAGAGAGTTTGTTTTTCTAGCAGTTCGTGAATTTGGCGTTTAAACTCAGCAGTTTCACAATCATGCGCATGCTTCATGTTTCTCAACTGATCCTCGGCGTCCAACGCCACACGCTCGACAGCCTCTTGGCACTGAGTCCATTGTTCCTTTTGCACAGCGGTTACTCGTTCGTCGAACTCGTGCTTCTGCTTCAAGAATTCTAATTCCCAGTCTTCCTCCAATTTTGTTATTTTTTCGTCGACGTCGTTCTGATAGTGATCGCGAAGTTCATCTGAGATTTTCAAAACCTGAATAAATTATTTTATCATTTGAAATTCAATTTCAAACAGGCGGATGGTAAAAAAACGATTTTATTGAAAGGATGCCTTGCAAACATGATGATAAATTGAAAAAAAATTTAAGCAAACGGAATCGCAGACAAATTACAAACCGACCGATCGTAAGACGGGCTTAGACGAATGGACAGACGAACAAATAGTTTGACGTACTGAAGGATGGGATATTAGGCAGCTCTGGACGCACAGGCGAGTGGATGAGAGAAATACAGACAAATGAACGAAAAGAATGAGTCAAAGAAAAGACATCGTTCCAAATACTATCCACACACAGAGCCCATAGCTATATTAATGACCTTGGCTCTAGTTCCTAGACCCCTACAGATATTTGCGTTAGTGCAGGTGCGGATTGCCCGAAGGATGGCGGGCGCCAAATTTACTGTTGCCTCCCCTGACAAATAGCCAGCATGCCACTGGCCAGGGTTAGTAACGTGTACAAAGCTATGATTATAAACCGTATTTCACCTGATTTTGATAGTCTTCTTCCAACATTTTCCGAAGTTTCTCAACTTCCTGTCTGTGCTCATCCTTTAGCAATTGTATCAGTTTATCCTTTTCTCGGAGAACCTTTGTGATAAAACAAAGTTAACAGACATAATAAATTTTATGATTATCATCAATATTTTTGATATCATTATTGGGACCAAAATTATTATACATCTACAATCGTATAAAAAAAAATGTTTTTTTACCATTGAGTTTTCAACATTTTCTTGTCCCACATCTAGTTCCACTTTCTGGTGAAACTCCCTTTTAATGTCTCCGATCTCTCGTTGATACTCCTGATTCAGTTTTTGCAGTAAAACAATAATTTTAGAGTCCTGATCTGACTCCAGTTCCTGTATGTGTCGCTGTAATTCCTCTAGTACAGCAGTATGACTCGAAATCGCCACACCATTCATTTCGGGATTATTACTGCGTTGTACTTCATTTTTTAAGCTTTCATTTTTCATTCTTACATCCAAAATATTTTTCCCGTCTTCCGGTTGATCTTCAGTGGTCTCTGTTCCGTCATTAAAAGGTGATTTGTTCTCCAAGGCATCCCGTGCCTTGTCATTCCCAGAAGTCTCTGCTGTATTACTGTTCAGAGACTCGATTTGAGATTGTCCGTTCATTGCCTACAGGAAAAGTGGTATTGAATAGACCATTTTTCTAATTCGAAGTTTCTGTATGTTGTTCGTGTATGGTGGGTAGATCCAAATTGGGAATCAAATTATGCGCTAAAGTGATCGTTTGCTCCCAGGGAGGATTGGATCTACCCGTCACACATCAGGAACTTGACATATGAGAAATGGCGTATTTAGGTGGCTTAGTGGTAATTAAAGCTGTATATGGACGTGTATTGTGTGTCACAGTCATGTCAGCTGAAAGGATACGCTTCTCTCATTGTAGAGTACTTTTAAATCAGTCTATTGGACCGAACATTTTTAAAGCTTGGCAGAAAAACTCTTTCTAAATATATGAAAGAACGAGGGACGATCTAGACCTTTTACCAAACATTTAGTTACTCATGCATTTACCGTAGCAACAAAAGAATGTCAACAAAAATTATGATCTTTGAAATTTATGCTAAATGGACCCTTTTTTGACTTGTAAATTTCCTCGGCTCTGTCAAGCTAAAGGTAAATTTACTTCTTGTTTCTTCCTCAATTACAACTACACAACTCAGTCCCGAGATTCAATTTTCAGATTGTGAAATGGCTGTTGACGAGAAAATTGCTGACTTTAAAAACAAAACATAGTAATGATATCTCTCATTAGAATAATGTTGGGAGTGATTCCACTTCGTATTCAGAATATTGTTAGAAATGAATTCGCCAAATTGTAGAGACGGAGTGAAGTGGATGCTGTAAATCCAAAGCAGAAAAAGGCTTTTTTTTCATATGCACCGTTATTAACTAATGATAATGAAATATGACGAAAGGACATGCCCGAAATTGCGATCAGATAAACTTTTGATTCTGTTTCAGAATCATCCTCAGGGTAATATGAAACGATAAATTCACATGATAACTGTAAATTTATCGTTTCATAAACTTTTGACCTTCTTGTGACAAGTAAGATATCGACTCAAGCAAGAGCTGTGTATTCTATAAAGGACCATGGTCATTTTTCTTTTTGGTGAATTAACCATGTTTACGCATCATTTGCCAAACTAGATCAAGGCTCAAATGTGCTAGCAACCCGTCAGAGACAGACTAAAGAAATGAAGATTGAAACCTAATATATCTTTGGTGTAGTTTTACATTCAAGCACTGATGAGATAACCCGGGCAAGTCATTGCTTAGGAGCGTAACTTTCATCCTATATTCTTAAACCAAACTCCGTTGGTTCTCCTGGTCTCAAACATACTAAAATGAATTGGAAAGATCTTCCATACGTGCTTGTTCATAAGGAAATATATTTAATGAGAACTGAATATAGAGTGAACAAAACCTGCGAACATTCAAGTAAACTGTTGCCAGAGATAACTTTCGTTTGATTTGAGCATTTTCTAATTTCTTTCCGAAAAACTAAGGCGTTTTCTTTTTCAACATGGAAGATAATTTAGCTCCATTATTTAGTAAACTTCTCTATTTTCTCCATCCAATTGTAATTTGACCCACTTAATTATTTAAGTTATCTTTCAAATTGAATACATCTAGCTTTAACTGGCAAAAAATCTTATCTTACCTGCGGTTTTGCTTCCATTTATTCACTAGCTATGACTTGGAGTTTTTTTCATCGCAACAAAACACATACCTTCCGAACGCTTTCGATTTCGGATCGAACCAGTTACACAAAGGCAGCTAATCCTTTTCAAACGAAAATGTAAATAAGTTCTATATCCGTAGAACAACAGAGTAAATAAATTGGATTAATGTACAATATTTCAAGGTGACAAAGAATGCAATGTTGGCGGCAACAGACCGTTTACCTGGAAACAACAAGGAAAGTATGGGTGAGGGAAGTTTAAATGATGGCGATGATGATAATTGTGCAAATGATCATGATGATTGATGAGAGAGTTCGTGTTCATAGCGGCGGCAATTATCACGTCAGGATATGACGATGTTGATTATGGTGATGCAAGAACCATGACATCATATATGATGACAGATAAATGTCAGAATATAATATATTTTATTAACTAGTTAAATATTTTATACTTTTATCTTTTTTAAATCTGGAAATATCTTAATTACTCTTCTTAAAATTACGAATTTAATTTAAACTCAGTTATTGTTTTAATATCTTCATTCTGAAAGACAACATGTAAAATAGACAATTAAAATAGCAATACTAATAATTATACAGTTAATAACAATTATAACGAATGAAATTTTTGTTCTTTTGTGCTTTGTTTGCTCCTTTCTTTTGTTCTTGGTGACCGATATATCGGACACTGGATGTTAAAAGGTTGATAGCGATGATAATTTTACGATTATAACAGATTTCTTATTACAATGTCATTATTATCGCGATACCAATGCTAAAGTATAATATTCCTTCTAAGAAATGACTTCATTACCGACAACTGTGATCAGACTGAAGAATACATTCATGATTTTCAAGTCGAAAGTTAGCTCTAAACGCCAAGTACTGAGCTATAAACCAATAAACATGAGAAACACCCTCCCGAGAAAAATTTGACTGCCTGGAACCCCCTAGCCGTTTCTATGCACACACTCGAACAGAAAGCGTCCCTCTGCGTGGCACGCAATGATATCTGGGCAGGTTTGAGGCGTTCGTATGATCCCAAAAGCACAAGTATTCTCAGCCCTTGATTGGAAAAGGTGTTGTTAAACATTGAAGTAATCTATGTCAAGTGTCTTTTGAAATTTTACAGCTGCCACATAGCGAGAATAATACATGTTACAATTTGCGTAAGTAAATTTACAACGAACGCGGAAGATATTTGATCTAAAGCGGAAAACCTTTGATGACAACCTCTAGTTGTTTCTAATTAACTGAAAGAAGTTACCCAGTTTTTATGCTTGGAACAAGAAGATTACAAAAATTACGTCCAAACGGAAGTTCTATTATAAATCTACCAAGCCTGGTTATGGTTCAATAATCACAGTGACAGATCAAAAATTGGTCGTCTTGTAAACATCTCTGTGTTCTGTGGATCTATATTTTCAACTTCAAGCGTTCGGCGTTTGCGCAATCAGGAAAAATTACTTCTCTGCTGCCGTTCTTGGTGGTTTGGATATTATAGTCTTGTTTCACCACAATGCGAGAGGAAGACGTTGAGACTGCAATAAAAGTCGTAGTGGTTGGCAATGGAGCTGTGGGAAAGAGCAGCATGATCCAAAGGTATTGCAAAGGAATTTTTACCAAGGACTACAAGAAGACTATTGGAGTTGATTTTTTAGAAAGACAAGTCAGGTAAAAATCCTAAATACAGTTACTAGATGGCAAGGAACATTGAATAAAGATGCTGTCATTGTCAGTTTTTAAAATTCATAAGTGCTGAACACAGCATGTTTCTATCGATTATTCATAGTCCAGACATTTCGGATAGCTATGTTAGCTGGCAAGATGAAAGTAATGATAAGCCACATGGCCAATACTATTGCTCTTGCAAAGAAAACTTTTTCCTGAAGCTTCAAGTTTCTGTAAACTAGGATTAATGCAAGCAGTTTAGGTAAAGTGAAAAAAATTTTGCGTAAAGTTAACACAGTGTCCTTATTGCGTTGTGTATGAACTCAGCATGAGATGAAGAAAAAATAACCTCCACATTTAGGTCAACATTTCAGCTTATTATTTCTTTAATCCAAAAGAAAAGGTAATGACACGAATTAATGTTACATCGAGATTCGTGTGCTGCAGAAATTTTTGGTTTAATTCCTGAGTAGTTTGTTAATTTAGCCCACTGTTTACTTGAATTTTTCTCATCATTTGATGCCTAGTGACCTGTTTTACCAGTGTAGAATAAACAATGACGACCAAAATGGTTTATATTAATTGCAGGTTTATGCAATCTTTTTGACTGACATTTGATTCTAACTGGAATGAAAATATGAGCAGCACCAAAACAAAATCCAAATTCTGAATCTTCCCTAAATGGTGAAAATTTTGTGGTGTGTCATATGCTATCCAGACGTAAAATTGTCTAGAAGTGTAAAATGCAAGTCAGATATTGACTTGACATCTGAAAAATGTCAAATTGCTTGATAATGAAAGAATGGAAAGTTGAATTGAAATTTGATGTCTTAACAGACCTCACCTCTTTATCACATGACAGATGATTTTCATCCAGATTTAAGCTTAGTTTCCCAATTTAACATCAAATTTCCTTTTTACCTGATGTGCACTCTACCACTGAACATTTTCCATTCAATAAACAATTAGTTTAAATGAACAAAAAAGATGAAACATCTCTGGTTCAACTTTTTGCTTGGAGTCTGGGTCATGGTGAGTTGAGTGTTCTTGCTGCATGTTTGTATTGCACATACAAGGTCTCACAGGACTTTGAGGTCTAAACAGAAAATTTTAAGCTGGTTATATTGACAAAATATTGTTGGAAAGAGAATAAGCTCTGCCTGTGGTGGGCTGTCTTCAGGCAGTTCTTTCTTTTTGTTGAGTTAAGTTGTCTTGCACTTGGCAGACTATTTCAGGCTAGGACCTAACTGGGACCAGTTGTGAAAAATTGCAACTTTAGGGCCTTTGGCTGGGAATTGAACCCGCAACTGTGCGAATCTAGTGCAGTACTCTGCCAAGTGAGCTACGAAGGCCATTGCTGAGAGCATGCTCATGAATTTGGTTTATATATCAGTGGGAATGCTGGTGAAGTGAGGGGTATATTCGAGGAATATTAGCCATTAACACTCAGTGACACAGTGACATGAAATGATCTTTATAAGTAGTGAAGGAAATTTCCAGGTGTAGTAATGATATATTTTTGAGACCCAACCGGGACTAGTTGCAAAAAATTGCAACTGTAGGGTTTGATTCCCAGCCGGAGGCCCTTTTATTATTTAGTTACCTGACCTGTTTGGCTTTATAGAAGCTTTTCAACACAGCCTTCTACTTTTATATTATTATTAATTTTCAATATTGGTTTTGTTTGCAATTTGATTTGGAACAGTCAACAATGGCATTGAAATGTTGAAGAGGTGGGTTCAACAAAGTATTTTTTTGGACTATTTATGGCTGTAATAACAGACACATGAACATGAAACAAAAGCACATTTTACACAACTTTTATCCTCAGTAATATCAAGTGTATGTTTTTCAGGAGCAGAGATGTGCAATATTGGTATATTTCATTTGTTTTACAAAAAATGTTACATGATTAAAAGTTTACTAGTTTTTTTTCTCTAATAAACAGATACATCACAATGACTACATGTCATATTTTCTTTAGGATTTTGTTATCCTAAACTGGCAGAATGTCAGCCCTTGACATGTGAAATTATCTGGCATTAGCTAGAGTAAAATCATTGAAGACTAATCTTTAAGAAAAGAGTTAAATGTCCATTATGTTATAAATGTAGTGTATAGTTACATCTACTGTGAATAATCCTGTTCCAGATCTTGGGATCAGCAGCCATGTATCAGCAGGCATGTATCAGCAGATATGGAGGGGGAAGGTCAACACCCCAAACTACACATGATGAAATTTATAAAGATGAAAAACTGCTATCGGCATCAAAGTACCAGTAACAGCATACTAACTTAGAAACCTAGTAGGAATGCACCTTGACCCCAATCACATTCTTTTGGGATCTGATCTTCTACTTCATTCACCACAGATATTACTGTATAAATACAGCCATCAAACCATAATATGATAAAGGTATAACATTTTGTTTTATGTAGCATTGACTCTGAAGATGTAAGGTTAATGTTATGGGACACTGCTGGCCAGGAAGAATTTGATGCTATCACAAAGGCATATTATAGAGGTCTGTGAACCATGAAGAGGCAATGCAAAGAATAGCAGTGAAATAAAAAAGTTGATAAATGAAAGGAAAGACTAAAAGGAAAATTATTTTTAACAAATCAACCATAAACTTTCATGTATATCTACTTTCATAAGAGTAGACTTAACATCACTTGAACATGAAACAAAAGCACATTTTACACAACTTTTGTGTTTAGTGACATCAAGTGTATGTTTTTCAGGAGCAGATATGGGCAGTATTAGTACATTTAATTTTTTGTACAAAGTATGTTACATGATTAAAAGTTTACTGGCTTTTTTCTTTAATTAAATGGATACATCACAATAACTACATATATTTTCTTTAGGACTTTTTTTATTAGCCTAAACTGGGAGAATGTCAGCCTTTGACATGTAAAATCATCTAGCATTAGCTAGAGTAAAATCATTGAAGACTAATCTTTAAGAAAAGAGTTAAATGTTCTTTATGTTATAAATGTAGTGTATAGTTATATCTTCTGGGAATGATTCTGATACAGATCTTAGGATCACATCAGTTTCAAAAAGTCTGAAAAGGTGGAGAGAAGAAAATGCTGCATGGGAGGAAAAACATGAGGGATAACTGATTGAATTAGAATGCAAAAAAAATGAGAAATGGGGGTTAAAAAAAAGAAAAAATAGAGGTGAAAAGGAATGGGGGTTGAAGTAGCAAAGAGAAAAGCAAATAAAAACTAAAGTGAAACAAAAGAGAAAGGACAACAAAATGAAAAGAAAAGAACAAAGAAAGAATGCTGCAGATATTTGAGTGCATGAAGTATACATTGACAAAATATTTTTTCTTACAATATTCGCTTTTGTATTACTTTTAGGAGCTCAAGCTTGTGTACTATGTTTTTCTACAATAGACAGAGTGTCATTTGATGCAATAGAGCAGTGGATGGAGAAGGTGAAATTATGTGAAAACATTGTATTCTCCTAAAGTAACTCCCACTATATATGTCATTAAAGCTATATTTTACAGCCCCTAAATTATTATGTAAATAATCTTACGTTATTTACTTATTATTCACTCATATTTACATTATTTTATTTTAATTCAAGTTTCAATTTGTTTTTCAGGTTGTAGAAGAATGTGGGACAACTATACCATGCGTGTTGGTTCAAAATAAAATTGATCTCATTGATGAAGCTGTTGTCCAGCCGTAAGTTTGTTGCAAGTGAGCAAACCAGGGAAGAAAGATGGAACACAAGTATGGGAGAATGAAGAAGAGCCAGAGAGTGGGAAATAGGGAGGGGTAGGGGCAAGGAGGATGAGAGACAGGGAGAGGAGAGGTTCAAGGAGGAGTGAGGGATACCAGGGAAGGGAAGAGGAATGAGAAAGAGCAGTAGAGGGAAGTAGCAGAGGTGGTAAAAGAGTAAGGCAAATCAACAGGTGAGAAGGAGAGGAAAGAGAGGGTGAGGTCAAGTGACCGAGGGATGGAGAAAGGAAGTGGTGGTTGGTGAAGGAATTAAGGGGAAGCACTGGAGATAAAGGAAGGGAGGAGTTGTTGGGCAGGGAATTAGAGGTAGAGGCTTAGGTAAAAAAGAAAAAGGCTTTGTGGGAGAGGAAGGGAGAATGAGAGAGAGAGAGAGAGGAAGGGAAGGAGAGGCAGTCTTAATATGTGGTTGACATTAGATGTAAGCAACTTATTAAAGAATACACTGGTTTTTAAAAAATATTGCGTTCAATTTTATAGATGTGTTGTATTTAATGTTTCAGAGATGAAGCGGAGAAACTGGCAAAGAAACTACGTGTTAAGTTTTACAGAACTTCTGTTAAGGAAGATCTTAATGTTAATGAAGGTAAGGAGAAACGAGTTTGTTGTTCGTGTTAACTTTGGTTTACTTGTAACTAACGTAAATAAATCCTGCGAAAACTAAACTTTGTCGTTTTCTTACGGATATGAATTTTAAAAAAAATCGTACAAGTATTTAAAACTACTTCTTGTTGGTTTTTAGTTTTCCAATACTTAGCGAGAAAGTATCTTGAACAACTACAAAATACGGTTACTAATGAACAGCCTAGCAAGTCTCAAAATCTTGGTAAGTTAAAATACATGTAATTATCTCATAAAAATTTATATAAATCAACGATTGAAAGGTTACAGTCGAAGAACAATTCGTATTCTAAAATCCACTGCTTCTGCTAATTTACAGCAAATCCCAGACAGTTAAATACTAGGACGAGTTTCTCGTCTTTTTTATGTAGATATGTTTAAAGGTCAGTCAGGAAGTTCTTCTGGTAGTACGTCGAAGAATGGGAAGAGCTCTGATAACAGACAGGATACGAGCGCCATTATCACCCTACGACCAAGCAAACAGCGAACGCATGGAAAGAAGAACATATTTGATAAGTGTCTTTTACTATAGAAATTTTTTTAATAATCAAGACCACAGCATTCATCTAAATGAGATAAAAGGATATATTTTGCATCAATTAAGGGAAATATAATTAGTTCTCGACTTTTTATTCAGAAGAGTAGAGTTTGATTTTGAATGAACTCGTCTAGACATGCAGTTTTCAAGTAAGGTGTTTGTATTAACGAAGTCCTATTTCTTGGTAACGCAAATGTGTGGAAATATGTCAGATGAACACACATGATGGGCTTTAATTTGTTTAATTGCTACCTCTGCCACACAACACGTAGCACAATGAGAGATGGTTTAACTGATAGAGTTTGGTAAGGGGGGCGCAGTTGTATAGAACTCTTTATCATGATTAACTCCGCCGTCGGGTGATTAAAACGCAGTTAAATTCTCCTGCTTTCATCCTGGTTGGGTAAAATTAAGCACTAACCATGATCAAATTTAATCACCTTTTTTTATACAACTGGCCCCAGGGCTGGTTTGAGAATAATCTTGAGGTCGTTATGACTGAAAACGACGACTGATGATTGTTGTTGATAGTCGACGTTGAGAACCTTTGATTGTTTAGTGTGCCAGTGTACCAAACGCAACAATCTCATTCTTTACCTTAATCTTAAAACCTAATTCTAACCCCAATCATAAACGTGATCGCTTATAATATAAAGGTTATATTTCTTATGGTTATCAAAATCTAACAATATACCATAGAATTATATTAGACATAGAATGCGGGCTCCTGTCTCTTGCCAGTAATTCGGAGTGGTCAGTTATGAGAGTTACCATTTTCAGTTGTATTGCCCTTAGAAATCCGCTAGTTATGTTCACAAGGAACTCTCCCCAGTACTATTTTATAGAAAACAAACACTTCTTCTGGCATTGCTGAAAATTTCTTAATGTTTTGAATGGTACGACAATGTATGGAAGTAACTAAGTTAGTAGATCTGAACGTGGCATTCTTGTCACCTCACACGAAAACAATTCGATATCTGAGCCTTTTTTTCGAGCCACTTTGTGGCAGTCGACCACAGATCCGTAAATCCAATATGGCGGATTTGTAAGGGCAAAACAAATTGTTCAATATGCCCACTATCACGTGAGCTAGCACACATTCTATATTTAGTAATGTCGAGTAAATCTATGCAATATGCCAACCCGTTACCAAGAGACGAGTAGGAAGGTCAACCAGTCAGCTCAGGAGACTGGACAATAACTGAAAATTTGGATCCCTGCTGGCAGGCTAGTGTTTATCGGGCAAACTTAAGTAAAAGTGTCCAAGTGGTTTTGTCTCTGAAGTACTCTACTTAGTGTAAATTATTTGAAGCACTATTAAAATTATTGGCCATTCCGTTTCATTTTGTAAGAGTCTGTTTTGTACCAGCAGCCTGTTCAAAGTCTACTTCGTTGGACCAATTCTTTGTGAGATGTAAGAACATGAGCTCCAACCAATATAAAGTTTAGGTTGTGACGTTTGGAGAAGTCTGTTCTACTAACTCTGAGGGGAACTTGGTAATGGTGTATCATTCATCACGACACAGCTTTTTAAAATGGGTCCTTCATAGTGTACTTAAGCATCAGTCTGATTCCATGACATGATTTGTGTAAAATCTGTGGACGACTCGTGCTTCAAAATATATAGTAAAACTTATATAATTAAATACTATTAGATTTTGAGAAAAAGGGAAAATATTTCTATTAAAAGATTTCGATGAACACTTTGCGGTTGCTTATTTTCTGAATAGTCGAATATCCCATTAATAGATATCCGATGAAAAGATGAGTCACGTGCTGAAGGCAAACTTGTGCCCAGTTTTCTTAGTCCAGGGCTCCAAATTGGCTGAGGAATGGTTAAGTTCTTTTTGCTCAGACAAAGCTAACTCTGAACTTGATATTCGAGAAAAAGGTTTCTAAATATCTAGGATCCTGTATGTATCTTCGTTTGACAACAGTTACACCTTCCCGTAATTTCACACTTAAATTCCCCTTAATAATTTTTCGAAGGTGCGTGCTTAACCTCACCATTCATGTCTCTCTTCTGTGAATGTTGTTTGTTTAACTAAATTTAGATAATTGACCACACGACAAACATATTCCTTGAAATATTTATAATACAAATAAATTAACAGAATTTAAATAAAACAATGTGTACTGTATAATACAAAAGACACGGGCGCAATTCCATGCACACCTAACACGATGTGCCACGAATGTTCTGTCAACACGCTTGAAGCAACTTTGCAAAGATATACCAAGCAGAAATTTTCCATCTACGTTCCTATTTGATGATTCTTGTACGATAGTTCCACCCCTATTTACACATAATAAACACTATTCACATTTTCTTTCTACGCTCCTCCATATTTACACCATATTGGAAACACAAAATGTAAAAAGCTGGACTAACCTTCATAAGGTTTCCACGCACAAAAGTGTCGTTAAAATGACTTTAACGAACCACACTTTCCTGTAATTTCGAATAATTTTAACATTAGCTTTATTCTATTTGTGCGTATGTTCGGCGCTATGTCGGCGTAATATGTGTGTGACGTATGACACATGGAATCTAGAGAACTTTGGCAGAGGAAAGATACTCATAGCCATATAAGTTTGTTTACCCACAGCTTTTGTTGTGTTTATCTTATCTCCGCTAAGCTTAACACAGTTCATCTATCCAGAGCCAAATAATCAATATTAGAAATGTGATGTTGGGTTTTGTTGCTCATCGTCCAAACTTTTTGAGGTAGTATAAAACGCAGTTCAGTGTGTCCAGAATCGAATCATCAATTTTGTAATTGTGTAATTTCGTTTCGTAGATCACAATCTAAAACTTCGGTTACAGGCTGACTGTCAGATTACTGGTGGCATCTTGGTCCAAAAAGTTGCAATGTAGCAAGTTCGCGAATATTACGATTTTTTCGTTCTCCGGTCTTCATAACTTTCTAAGAAATTTGAGCGCGTGTCTTGGGAATGTGACGTAAACATAACCTGAAATCAGTTTTTTTTCCGATGCTAAATGTTCCTTCGTCACAAACAACTCGTTTGTCATGTTAGTAGTTCCACCATCACGTGATATGAATCTGCGATGGATTCCTTGACTGACTTTGCCTTGCTTTTTATGTTTTGCGGTGAATGTTTGATCGATGCTTTAGTTCGTTGCCATAGTGTTCTACTTGGGACGTAATGAATCTCGTCTTCATCACTAAAACGAACCTAACCAAGAAAGAAAAATGTATCAGATAATTCACGAAAACGTCACGAAAGTTGATTCTCTATGTCACCCAAGCCTTCGTTCCACTGACCAATGATTTAATATTATTTAGTTTCATTAACTTGAGAATGTAGTTTTATACGATATTTAATGGAAGTCGATTTCCTGATTTGATCACAACGAAATAAGATAGCTGTATTATCGAGCACAATCGTTTGTTCGTGGAATTATTGACTAGCAATGCGTGTTATCATGGAATGGTAAATAACTAATGCGCTAGTATGCCCTTCGTCTGCATAGTGTGAAAATGTGTGGCGAGGCTCGAACCTTGGTCCTAATGAAAAATCTATGCGGAAATCAAAGACAAGACAATCAAGACAATGAATATATGCTTTGCCCTATAAGTAATCCTGATGTAGTTCGTGTTTTCGTTTGATCTGAAAGTGATATCAGAAACGTAGAGCGATGGCGGGTTGAGATCATTATGGTGGCTTGAAAAAAGTGAAGAATCCAACGACTAGAATCGACCTCCCGTATCCAGGTATGGTAGTGGACGGTGTCAGTGGCTGCATCAGTATGAACTGACGACCACACGTGTTGGTATATAACTGACTCTAGCTGCAAAAGTGCAAACGCGAGGTGGGATCATAACGAGCCCCGTGTCACGTCGACTAATAAAATGTCTGAGGAGGTGGAAGCCAATGAGTGATGAATCCTATTGTGGACAGGCGCGAAATTGCGATGCACGAAGAATAACGACGGCTTGAAGGAAAAATCGTGTAACAAGAAAGAAAACTTTTGTTAGTTTGCTGGGATACAACATTCTTCAAACTTATTGATTTAATTATCAGCTTTTTAGAAGTTTAAATAACCATTTTAAAGTAAAGTTCTTTCATTTATACTGGATAATCGCATCAGCTAAACTGCGCTGTTCTCCTAAGATCTAGTAAGGCCATCCTTCACGGGCCTATTGTTACTGCAGGAGGAAACCTGCGATGTTTGGTAGAGTCAAATTGGACAACACTCTTCTCACATGTGACCAAGCTAATTTTAATCAGAAAACTGCACGGAGCCGGAATCGAACCTTAGTTACAAAGGTGTGTCATCACAGTGCCACCAACACCCGAACATAATGATATTATTGACGACATTTCGCCCTAGAAATATTACTCAATGTGAAAATAGTTTTACGAAACAACATTAGCGACTTATGGCTAGAACTGAGGTTAGCACGAAGGTGGACCACCCAGCTCATTTTGAATTAGATTATGGCTGCTCAAGTTTTATTGCTAAGAATGTGGTTTAGGAACTTTAGTTACTAAGTATAAGAAGACTAAAGATACAAAGCGTTACAGTAGTTCAAGGACAAACAAGGGCATCCGTCTTTAGTGCTTAAGAGAGTGTTTATGCTTTGGGATTTAAGGTTTAAAAAAATAAAATGTATTTTCTTAATGTCTTGTACTCATTTGTAACTTTAAAGTCTGGAATGTGTGCTAAAGAACTTTAAGTATTTGGCATTAGGAGTACTAACGATGCTGAGAATTTTACTCGGTTGAAGAGCAAATGGGAAAATCAATCATTTAGTGGTTAAAAGAGTAGTTTATATCTCAAGATTTAAGAAGATAAAATTTATTTTCTTAAAGTAAGAAGATCCCAACTTGGGTTTTAAAGGTCTGAAATTTGGTTTAAACCTTAAATAGTGGGCGTCAAAAGTCCTTGGTGACGGTAGGTTTGGCGTTTGACGAGTAAAATCGTCTGGCGTTAGCTAGAGCAAAATACTAAAGTCTACGTCGGTCCCTGGGTACCAGTTCCGTCACGATGGAGCTGAAAAGGGTACAATCTCTTTAGGTTTAAAGAACAGAAAGGAAAATTAAACATTTGATGCTTAAGAGTTTGTTTGTACTTTCGGATTTAAAATTTGCAAAAAACGAAATTCGGTTTCTTAGATCTTAAAACTTACCTCTTGACTGTAAAGTAGTAACTTTGCCACCACGCGGGAAGGTATTTTACTGAACAGATATGAAATTTAGTATCTTTTTCACAAATTACGCACCAGATTTGGAAAGAATAACACATTTACACAGGTCTGGACAAACCCGGACTTTGCACGGTCCCGAATATTTATACACGATGTTGAATTCAGAACCGTACCAAAATTGGCACGGGTTCAGTTTCCTTACACGTTATCGAATATTGGATATGCAGAACGTACCGTGCAGATTTCGGCACGGTTCCGAATTCGTCCGGACCCATGTAAAGGTGGTCTGTACCTGTAAAGAGTCAAATTGTCAGTATGCTGACGCTTTACACACGCCCTTTGACGATCAGGGATTGGCGATGTTTTCGTTAGTAAATACTAAAATAGTATACCCCTTTGTTCTAACGCTATTTTTCGAAGTACCTGACAATTGGGTATTGATTCGGTAGCTGGTGAGTAGTTTTGTTTTTGAAATGTTGACCTCTGTGGTCAGCGAAGTGGCACTTGAGCTTCACAGCTGGCCGTTTTTTTAATACTTTATTAGTGAGAAACCACACTTTAAATTCCCATTTTGAAAGAAAACAACGAAAGTAGTACCTTACGGGCAATATTTAAGGGTCTGTACCTAACCCAGTCTCTTAAATTGTTTCAAGTCTTACGAAGTCTCTTCGCACGAAATCTTATTATACTGTATTTTCAACCTTTTTATCTTTTCACACGTTGTTTTAAAGCTGCCAGTGAAGCACTCTAATTTCATATAGGCTCGAGTTGATTTTTTATCTTCTCTAGCATGTTGAAAACATTCGGGTAATAAGCAGCGAAAGTGCTCTTTGTTAAAGCAAAGAATCTTACTAATGTTGATCAATATTGAGATCGCGGATGCGTTTTTCGTCGTTCGAATGTTGTTTCGTGACTTCATGCAAAAGGTCATTGAGTGCACTTGTATTTGAGATTGTTGTATGTAAATAAAGTACGGACGTTTATAAAGTTACATTATTTTCCTAATTAGTTGGATGTGGTTTAATCCAAATAAAACAACCTTTAATAGAGGTGAGCCACGTAAGTATGCGTGCCTAGGAGATAAAGTTTTTGTAAAGATACTGAATTTTGTAATAAGTGGAGGTGATGGGTAATAAAATAAACTTAAGTTTGAGAGAGACGATCATAGAGCTAGGTAAGGAAATGTTGAGGATGAAGTTCAAGGCATACCATGGAGAGACGAAAGGACGAGCCTGGACGGACATGTACGTTACAACTGACCCGAACAAGCATAGCAAATTGGGGCAAAAACGACGTTAAAGAAAAATTACTGAAATACAGTTGAACTAGTAATGAAAAAAGAAATAATAAACTCGTAATCTGTGAACCAGTAATTCAAGAGTTCTTCAGACTTCTTGTGCCTGTGGAGAACTTTCGCATAACTCGTCTATTCAATTGTGACAGCGATCTCGTAGTAACGATACACTAGTTTATTTGTGCAGGTGTTTTGTGTTCTCGCTCTTTATTCTTTAAAAACAGCGTTAGCATTGCATCCATGGTGATATCACAGAAACCCATCAAAACGTCTCCCTACGTATTTGCAAGGAAATGATAACAGCCCAGTGATAAAATTAAGCCTGGATTATTTCTCTATTGCAACGATTAGAGTCCGTATTGTATTAAGATACCAAGAGGAAAACGACGTCGTGTGATTAAAATAATTGCTCACCAAATACTTTTGAGTTCAAATAAAGATGAAATTATTATTTGGTTCAAACTTGTTCACTGCGTTTAGATTTACGGAACGTGACTGATATATTCCTTGTGCGCAACTACAAAAAACAAATTTAAAAAGGCCTTTTTTCTAAGTCGCAGTTCCGTTGAATTTATTTCTTTCAAAATTTATTTAGTTCGTCAGAAATACGTGCTATTTTCTTTGTGATGTGCTGGTTTGCAATCATTCTGTGTGTTCTGCAGTAGGTGAATGGCGTTACAAGTAGATATTGATTAGGTCGTGTTGTAAGATACGCCTTTCTTACTACAGGGAATGCAATATTCGACCTAAGGAAAGACAGCCGAAGGCAATGTAGTTGAGTTCGAAGAAGATTCTAAAGATTTGTGACGAAGTTGATTAAGAAAATATCTGAAATCAAGTCCTTATGAGCGGCGGATAGAATACATCGCGGACATGGTCGGCATAATCTCAAAAACTGATTGATTTTCTTTGTTTGTGCATGCATTAAATGTAGGACAATAAATACGGGGCCGCTTCGGCCATCTTTTTCATATTTTCCGAATCTACGTTCTGCCGACTGCTTCATAGGGGGCATTTTTCATTGCCCTTTGGCGAAACAATCAACAACGAGGGCATTGGGACAAAAATAGTGCCAGGACAGGTTTTTAGGAAATGCAGAGTGGTGTTAACAGCATTTTACATCAACGCTACTCAAACTTTTTTGAACTCGGAAAATTTTTGAGCTTTGCCAAACGGGAATTGAACCAGCAACTTGAACTACGGTGCGACTCTGCCCATCTGAGCCTAAGTAGCTCAATGGTTCGAGCGTCACGCTGAAGTTTAGAAGTTTAGAAAGTGCATGTCACGTTTAGAAGCCTGTAATTTTCTGAGTGGATAAATGCTTGTAGCGGCGAAGTCAAGGAGTGTTATTTGGAAATTGAAATAGTGTCATGTTTCAGGCATTTCGTATTCGCTTTGAATGCGATGTTTAGATTGAAAACACTCCACTTTGTCGTGCAGAAGGCGCATTAGGTGCCAAATACATTCAACGTTTTAAGGTTGTGTGGATATCGTGAACTGTAACCTAAGTTTTGGGGGACTTACATTGCCACTGATATTTGCGGATTGTCTTTTTGCGCACTAAAATCTTGCGGTTAAAATCTGTCGTGACTTGTTCAATGAGAATTTAAGGCAGGTATGTACGTTTAAAGCGAGTTTCACTAGTGATGCAAGAAAAGTATCCATCGTTCGGTAATTCTTGCATTCCAAGGAAGTGCGGTACTTGCTTGGGATTGTTTGGGTTCATTTGAATTTGCATTAACAAAACAAATACCTGTGGTGATTTCGGCCTTGTTTATTTTTCGTTTCTGGTTATGATTTGCGAAAGTCAATCGTTAATGACAGCCTGAAAGAACTGCTGTTTCCGTAGGAGTCACTGAAGGTTAAAATGCTTGGCAGTCATTTTAGTGGTGGACCAGGGGAGAACTTCGATAGGCTTTTGTTTAGAGAAGATATTGATTTTTACATGTACTTGGCAAAGAGTAAGATTAAGGTGGCTGCACGAAGTTTCGAGGTCACCTCGGTAGGCAAATGCTAGAAAACACTGCCTCAAATAAGGTTCAATTCGCCACATTCTGTATACTTGTATGTGACATTCCTTGCAAGGCTGTTGATATGATGCCTGTAGAACCAATAGAGCAATATAGCGGAGAGCATGAGTCTGGATATCAGTTAAAGTCAAGTTTATCGCTTGACATGCCAAATGATTTCAAACCTTGGCGTGGTTAGAAGCCATGTGTAGATCTTGTGCACGTCCATTCATGACCTGTTTTTCACGGATATTGCGATAGCGAAGCAGGAAAAACGTCCAAGGATTGTCTGACTTCGCTTCCTGGTTATAAAAATATTGTGACGAAATACTCGTAGAATTCTTGTACGATTCGGATAAATTAGGACAAAATAGGAGATCTGTGTCAGGCTTATGATACTTTGGTGATCATGCTTTGGTTGTCGAGTGCCCTTCGTCTCATGTGACGAAGTAATTGGTGAGCTGAATGTTATGAACAGAAATCTAAACCTATATTAACCTAAATATTTTGGACCAGTTTAGTGAAGTTTTCGCATCTTCAGTGATGTAATATACAGTTCTATTGAGAACTTAGCGGCATTTCAGCAATTTCATAATCCTTTCTGGTACTACAGCCCGGTCAGATAAGCAACATTCACCAAAGCCGTGTCAAACAGTCAGTGACTGTAATATACCTTGTGTATAATAGTTGTGTATAATATACCTTCATCGTTTAATCCAGTATATTTAAGAAATTTATTCCTCTGCGTACCTTTTTCCATCCTAGCTTTCCCTGGCGACTTTGTTTTGAGTTAGGAGTCTCTCTTACGGACATCTCATTCATATAAAATCTTCCGGGCTTCGATACATGTAGAGTTTTCACGACATCAGCCAATTATCATAGTCCTCAGATGGGAACCTCAAATTGTCAACGAAAGCAGGCGTGTTTTTCTGCAAGGCAAGAGCTATTTGTAATCACGAGCAATGTTTAAAGAAAATAAAGAATCACATGAGATTGTCAACAGACACTGCCCTCTGAGACTGACTGGCACTGACGTTCTGTCAAAATGGTATCGAATGACATTTCGGGTTTTGCTTATAGCTTTGAAAAACACGGATGCTTCTCATACCACATTCAAAAGCCCTCCGTGACTTAGTTCCGTTACGTAAGGTAACATAACCAATGAACGTTCACTTCGTTTTAAACCATATGATTAAAGCGTTTTAGAAAATGACTAAACAAAACAACTGAAGTTCTGAATGTACTGACCGCCACCTACGGACGTTTAACACAAATAAGTCATAGCGCTATCTCAGGGGGTTGAAGTATTGATTAGATTACAGATTTCTCCTCGTTACCTTACACATTAATCTAAAATATGACCATTAATACTGAACAGATTATTGATTAACCTAACGTCAACAAACACCTCTTCTAGAGTATAAGCGGCACGCGCGAATGTATAGTTCTTTTGTTGTGTGAGTCCTAACTGATTCTTGCTCTGACACATCCTTTTCCAAGACCAACTTGTTTCTCGGCACGTCTTTATCCCCGATTAGTGGATTGACATGCAGGGAAATCTCGGAAGAGCATAATTTAATCTATATATCTCAACTATAACCCCGACATGTCGCTTTAATCTTACGCAACGGCGTTTGTGTGGACATTATCTGTTTATGAAGCATGTTCGGTGAAGCAATATTTCGCACAGCTTGAATTAACCCCAACCAAACAGCTTTTTCGACGATACTGTAACAAATATATAGGACTACTCACCTTTTATTTCTCTTCACTCTTTTTTCTTACGATTCCTAGTAGACTCACTCACAATAATCTGATCGACTGCTGAACTTTTCTTATTCCTTGCAACAAGTGTGCTCTTATCTCTAATTAAGGATGTGGAATTCTGATGTTTGATCCAGAAAAGGATTGCTGACGTTGTAACAGTAGCGGAACTGACCGTGTTCTGTCCGAATCTTATGCACTTCCGGGATTAAAAAGCTTAAGTATTGCGTGGGCTGTGTGAATGCCGTAGTCAATAAGCTTTTGAAGGACTACAGCATGGCAGCAAATAAAATGAAAGTCGGCTTTTATCGGCTTCCATTAAGAGCAAATTGTCGCTTTTCTAGCTGTTTAAATGAACCAAAATCTGAAGCCTGTAATATTAGGAGCCACGGAATGCTTAGAATCCATCAGTCTGATTCACTCACCTACCACCCTAAACATTCCCTGAGAGAGGAGGCGGTAGCAAAAGAAAAGAGACGGAAGGGAGGGGGGGAAACTCGAACAATTTTGTGGTGACAAAGTATCGCAATTGAGAAATGAAACACCGACGTTTTGGGGGAAAAGATTCTTCATTTAATTTGCGTTTTCATACTTCACCTAACTTAAGTATACGTGTTCTCTATTTAGGCTCTTTACGATCTTCAGATTTTTCTTACTTATCTAAACCAAACTGCCCGTACAGCTCACTTTTTACAATAAAGAGATCAGAAATCGTGAAATGGCCATTATGGCATCCAGGTGACATAAAGGGAAGCCTTTTATTTGTGCCTTTTTGAAATGAAATACATTTTGCTTGCCTGGGCACAAAGAATATTGAATGTTATTCCAAATATTTCATGTCTGAGCGACTGTTTGCCTACGTCACACACGCTCGTGGGCGCAGAAAGGGCGGTGTAAAGTCCCTATTTCTGACGATGACGGAGTATGAGGGAATTTCTGAGTACAATATCATCTCTCAAAGATTGCATTTACTATATTTCGAGATGTTGTCAGAAAGGGCTAATTTTTCATAAGCTGGCATCTCCTTCATTAAAATCAGAATTCTCTTCAGGAATGTAACACTTCTCCAAGGAAATACCAACATGTTTGGTTAAAATACAATCGTCTGTTGTGAAAACGTATCAATTCACTGTCTAAACATGTTTTGCTTGTTTAAACTCAGTTTCTCGACGGAAAATAACGATTTGTTGACAAGCAACGCTACTGCGTGGGAATACGATTGGTTAGATTGCAAAGACGAGACTTCTCAAAAGGTTGTTTCCGAGTCACCTTTTCTCTTTGCTTTAAAACGAGGTCTAGTTCAAATCTTCCACGTGAAAATTAAATTCAGTTCAAATGCAAATATAAACTCTTGTTCATATAAAGTGTTTAGGAACATCACTCCGCACTCGTATGGATCAAGTGAGTGACGTGATTCAGAAATGACACATAACAATAGCATATAACTGCACCGAAACAGACGCCATTTCCGTGAAAGTTAAACAGACAAACAGGCGTATAAAACATGTCAAAAGAAGTACATGTGAAAATTTCAATATTTAACAAACCGTATGTGAAAAGTTTTACATGTGAAATTGAGATATTTAATTTTTTATACATGTGATGATGGTAAATCACATGCGTTGAGTTTATCGTAAGGGAGAGAGACCTATTTTAAAATGTTTTATTGACATATATTCCATTTGCAGCATCTGTTATTAAATTTCTCCGGATTCTATTTAAAATTCCCGACTAAACGGGATACCTTAGTAATTAATTTGGTGGAATGTTCCATAAATTACCGTGATTGATCTAAGTTCACTCCTAAGTGCTTATAAACGTTAACTCGATTAAAATTATCTTCATCTAAGAATATATCGCAGAGAATATTATTACACTTGTCAGGCTTCTGTTGAAATTCAAAGATAACCTGGCACTATATTGTCCAGGGAAGCTTGTCTGTCCCCGAGCCTATTTGGAAAGCTACACACACAAAAATCCCGCAAGCTGTTACACTATTGTTGCCTGAACAATGTTGCAACGACACCGTTATCAAGGTTGAACGATATTGAAGAACCAGCCCTGATGTTCTTGGTATCTTGAACAACGTTGTAAAGTATTGGTTATACATCAGTGGTTGTTCATGGCTGTTGGAACAAGGGTATAAAAAACAACATTGGAAGAACAACCGAGACAACTATTGTTACTTTAATCGTTCGACCTAGTTAACAAGTTGTCACAGCATTGATAAAAGAAGAATGGCTTAACAACATCTTTATCGTAGCCGAGCAACGTTGTTGGGAACAATGTTTACGAGATAGCAAAATCTTCCTCAAGCCAACACATATACTAAAGCTATGAACAAGTTGTACGTTTTATGCGTGCTGTGGCTTTTGTCAACTTCAGAGATCTCTGCTAAAAGAAAAATCCTGGACAGAAGTCTAATATTATTCTTGTTAGAACTAGTCATCCAGTGCTTAACTCTCTTGTCAGCTAAAGTCGATTTTCTCACCTATCGATTGTTTTAGAAACAAATTTCAATCCAAATAGAAAATCGTTCGGGGGTTGCACACACACCAGCCTGGCCTGTTGCCATATTCTGATTGTCAGCAGCTGCTTAACACTTACTTATCAGCTAAATCTGATTTTGTCACTTGTCGATTGTTTTAGCTGAAGATCCGTCTTAATCCATTCAGAAAATAGTGTGATTTGAGTCGTCAAGTAACAACAGTTTGGCGGTATTCGGACACATCTTTACCCACCTTCGATAATTTTGGCCAAAATTACAATCTCGTAGGAATGGAATGTAGTTTTGTAGGTTCGGTAGGGTCAACCAGCTGATAATAACATGATGAATTCACTTTATTCCTGTTATAATCATTGTTATTGTTACTGCTACTGTTGTCGTTATCTAAGATTGAATGTGAGCCAAGCAAGCACGTTTTACCACGCTCATTCGTGTCACGAAAATCTTTTTACGGACATTAAAGATAATTTGAGTTAAATTTGGACTTTAGTTTGTTGCCAAACGTAACTGATTCTACTTTTCATTTTCATCTGGAGTTCATTTTTCAGCCATAGTAATGAAAATTATTGCCCATACAGTAAATATTTTTTTTGTAATATGGAGAAAGAAAGAATTATTACTCTTGAGTCAAAATTATAATTCTTTTTCACAGCTAAAGTTTCGTTACTTTTCACGTAACATCATCAGGGATATGAAGCAGGATGCTGAGCTCCTGTAGAAGGCAGTGAGACATTCTCCGCCCTCTACAACAGCCCAGCGTCCTTCCAGGTAGGTCCACAACTGACATTATACGTTAACGGATTTTGGGGAAAACAGGTTATTATTATTATTATTATTATTATTTTTATTATTACTATTGTACAGACGCACAGCATAGATGTTGTCGCTGGTTATCTCAGAACAGGACTGTCTACTGCCTGTAGACTAAGTCCCATCCTTGCTTCCTTATTGCAGTACTTTTCTTAGAATGTGTCCTGTACCAAGTAAGGATGTCTTTTGTAGCTGTGGTATCTTTAATCCCAGGTCTAGTTTCTCTATCCAATCTCCGAGTCTCTTGCTGAGTGATCCAAGTGCTCCTATCACCACTGGTATGACCTCAACCTTCCTTATTCTCCGCAACTTTTTAATTTCAATCTTCAGTTCCTGGTATATTTCAACCTTCTCGTCTTCTCTTGTTGGCACTTTGCTGTCCTCTGGGATTGCCGCGTCAACTATTATGCACTTTCCCTCATTTTTGTCTACCAACACAATGTTTGGTTTCCTATGTTTGATCTTTCTATCACACTGTATCATAAAATCCCATAACAGCTTCGCCTCCTCATTCTCCATTACTCCCTCAGTCTCATGTTCATACCACTTCTCAGCTCTCTTCAACCCATATTTACCACACATGCTCCAGTGCACAATCCTTGCCACTCTATCATGTCTCTTCTTGTAATCCGTATATGCCAATTTGCCACAACCACACACAATATGTCACACTGTCTCCCCTTTCTCTCCACACATCCAACATAATGGGTTCTCTTCTGTCTTGTCAATCTTGTTCTTCACACATTTTGTCCTCAACGCCTGTTCCTGTGCGGCACAAATTAGGGCCTATTATTATTATTATTATTTTTGAATAAACCAACAATACAATGATACCCCCAGTAAATCATACAATTCATAACACAGTATAACTCTAGAAGGGTATTGTAATGTTGGCCAGTGCCCCTCCCTTCATTTAAAAGTCGAAAGGGATTAGCATTAGCTATCAATGTTTGCTAGCTATTATCAGAAGACAACTTATGTCAACAGTCCAGATAATATTTTTCTCATAATCGTCTCGCTTTCCCATAGTACTGTATTTTGCATTTCTCTACTTATCCAATGTAGATCTTTCTCGTTGTTAACCAATTCCCTTACATCGTTTTTCAATTTTTTCATTCCTCCTCATTATTTTTCATTCCTTCCTCATTATTATTATTATTATTATTATTATTATTATTATTATTATTATTATAGTATTAGTATAGTATTAGTATTATCCATGTAGCGCGAATTAAAACTGTACCGAGAAAGCGTCTGGTTGTTCGAAGACGTATTTTATACTGAGTATTTTATACTGAGAAGGCTACCTCTTCCTTCGACGAGTAAAATCGTCGGGCGTTAGCCAGATCTAGAGCAAAATAATAAAAGTCTGAGACTGGCTTGAAAGAGTTAATCCCCGATTGATTTGTTTAGAGCCCGCGATGCTAAATAAGCCTATAACAGCAGTTGTCGTTTTTAAGAATGCGTAGCCAATGCGTTAAGGTCGCCGCGCCGCTATCCCTTCTTCCTTTTCTGGTTGTGAGCACGACTTCAAGTAAGTGAGATGGAAACGGATAATATTTGTAAGTTCTGTCCTGTTCTGTCAAGTATTCTTAATTCCCAAATATGTAACAAAATAAAAGAATATAACTTTTAGGCACAGATTTTTTAGCGATTGCAATAGGATGTCTGCAAAATGTCGATATTATTAGAGGTTTAATTGCTGCTTGTTTTCAGAGCTCGGCAGCCAACATGGCTACATCAAAGATTGTTAAACCTGATAAAGAAGAACCAGATGAGTTAGAAAAGGAGATAGCTGGGGTGAGAGTTTACCTTTGAATTATTATGTTTCAGTGGGATTGCGATGGTAAATTGTTTTCGCGAGATTTACTTTTATAACTTAAACACAGAGCAGAAAGCCTGCTCATGTGGGAGCTTGGTAAATATCAGAACAACAGGGGACGTTCGTCAAGCT
>JBAHVQ010000476.1:80075-95555 GCA_036872915.1 Nanipora kamurai | reverse complement strand
AGCCCTAGGCGGAAATCGAACCCACAACCTTCTGACCTCCAAACCTTCTGGTCTCCCCGGTCATCAGAAGGTTGTGGGTTCGATTCCCGCCTAGGGCTCAGAAATCGTTTTTCTGAGGATTAGAGCTTGACGAACGTCCCCTGTTGTTCCCATTTACTTTTATACTCGTTCATACTCAGTTGAATGTTGTGTCATTGATGAAATGCAGTTTCTTTTGGAACCGATTAGGGGTTTATGTAAAGGTTATGTATGTTAACTGAAGTGTTCATGTAGTTCATTCGCCGTAAGGTGCATTATATATCGTTATATGTATTTAATGTACTTCACATATTAATATATATAAACCTATATTTATCTGTATAAGGTGCAGTAAATGTACAAGTAAATGTTACTGCCTTTACTGACAAAGTACTCAGTACACATGTGAACCAAGATTAAAGTTAAAGTGACTAAAAGAATAACAGTTAAATCAGTTATATATCTGGAGTTTCTTGCTTTTTGCAATCATGATGACAATGGTCACAAAATGCTTGGAACTCTGAGTAACTGCTTTATTTTTTTAACTATAAAGTGCATTGGATGTAGCCAGAACATGTTAACCCATTAAGGGTAAGAATACGCTTAAGTATTGTACTGTTGCTAACACCAGATGATATATTACTTGTCACAGGGACAAGTCCTGGGTATTAAAGAGATAAGTATATGCCATCCCAGTGTTTCTTCTTTCTTTAGAAACCTCCAAATGTTGATTAAACCACAATTAAAGATTTTTCAGACAAGTTCTTATTGGTAAATAGTCTTTTTTTGCAACCAGGTGAAGTATTAGTCATATTCAAAGTGCTACTCTGGTTTTGTGGCCAGCAAAAGGTGCATGCAATTAGCCCAAAAACTTTTCTAGTTGAAAACTAAAAACAATAACACTAGAATAGGGTCACCGGTTATCTCCCCAAGAAGGATATGGGGTCACTGGGTATTTCCCTGAAAATGAATACTAAACGGGGTCACTGGGTATCTCCTCTTATGTAAGAGGTCACCGGATATCTCCCCAAAAATATAAACAGGTAAGAAATTATCAAAAAGAAACCGAGAAGGTCTTATTGGTGACAAATTTACTGAGGTTTAAGAACATTAACAAGCTTTTAAAGAACAAGAAACAATGGGGTGGTATATACTTAACCTGATTCCCCAAGGTAGGAGTTCTATTATCAAGGAATTTCCAGATTATTTGATGCAAACTAAATTCAATTACAGATTTTGAAAAAAAGAATAACTGATATTGAAAATTCTCTTCAGGCTATTTCAGAATTAGAGTCCAACAGTGACCTAAAACAGCAATTGAGAGAACTTTACATACATGGAGCAAAGGTTGGTTGAACAAACTTTAGTTATATTTTTTAGGTTTATACAGATAATGAGTAATTGTTAAACATATGAACAATGCTGTTTCTTCTAAGGAAATGGATGTTGGTGGAAAAAAGGTTGTTGTCATATTTATCCCAGTTCCTCAGTTAAAGTCATTCCAAAAAATTCAGGTAAGCTTGACATTGTGAAAGAGTAATAGAAATAGTAAATTAAGAGCTGCAATGAAAGAATATTTTTTTTATTCTTGTTGTTTAATATTTTGGCCCAAACCCATGTTCAAGGTAAGGATTCAACAATGATTCAGTTGGTGTCACTTGTTGTTTGAAGCAAACCAAATTTAGATTTACAACAATTACAGCAAAAAAAATATAAAACAAAACATAATCCAAATAGCAGCATCTTGTAAACCCAAGATTTGAGTTAAAAACAAGACAAAGAGGTGAATTAATTCAATTAGTCTGATGATGATTTTGGAATAAAATCAAAATATCACTGATTCACCTCTTTGTCTTGTTATCAAATCTTGGGTTTACAAGATGCTGCTGTTTGGATTATGTTTTGTTTTATATTAATAATTATGGTGTTATAATTCAGCAAAATTTATGGTTTGTGATGAGAATGTTGTCGCCCCAGTCTGAAGATTCATGACTGATTGACATTTGTGTCTGAAGCCATTGGCAAACTTTGCTGATAATGTATAAACAGCTAAGGTTTTTCATAGTCATCCTAAATATTACAAGACAGGAATTTTGGTGACTTAAATAGGATGTGATAAGTACAACTTCTGGCTGTGTGATAGAAATTGAACCTGCCGGCCCAGGAATCCCTGCCAATTGAAATTATAGATTTCTGGTTACCTGATAGTGTTATGAACTTAAAACATTGCTCTGGTTAAATAATTTCATTGATAATGTTTTCAGTTTTGGAAAATCATTAAATGGATTATCTTTTGTATGACATTTCTTTTTATCTGACTGTATAGGTCCGTTTGGTTCGTGAACTGGAAAAAAAATTCAGTGGCAAACATATAGTTGTTGTGGCACAGGTAAAAAGTGCCAGCAGTCTTGATGATAAAAATGAGCACTTGCTTTTGAACAAGTACTTTTGTATCATATGACTAGAAATAAATTTAAGATATTAATTCTTAATTTCTAAGCGGCATTTCACATACAGAATATTGCCAGATCAATGGAAGAGAATGTGTTGCCCATGATAATGTCAGATCAGTAGAAGAGAATGTGTCGCCCATAATAATGTTTGTTGCATTTCAAGAGTATTAGAGTGCAAAACCCCCACTTTGAATGTTATTAAATGAATCAGTTTTGACAAATACAGACATACTTGGTCCTCATTAAATTTAACAAGTTTTAATAATTTTATAACTAGTTGGTAACATATCTGTCTTGATTTATAAACTATCAGAGAAGGATTCTTCCAAAGCCAACAAGAAAAACCAGGAATCAGAAACAAATGAGACCAAGAAGGTAAGCTATTAATGTCATTTATTGCAACCAGATACCTCACTTTCCAGAAAAAAATTACCTGGTATAAGCTAGAGTAAGCCGCTAAATGGTTACTCTCGTGTTGTGTATTTATATGTTGTCAGTGGGCAAAACTATAATTTTTAGTAACAAGTTTACCAAATTACTTGGTAAATGGACAATTTTTTCCAAGTTAAACACAAACTGTATGAGATTTTAATTTTGAAATAAAACAAAATATTCTGCTGAAAGAAACATGTGCTTATTGGGCAATTCTTATTTCTCCTTTCCCTTCTCCTTTTCCCTTTCTCCAAGTAAATTGAAGACCTATGATTTCAAATTATCTATTCAATGATGACTGTACTCTATTTCTTGGCAAAATCTTATATTGTTGTTTTACTTTTCTATAGTCGAACATTGACATCAGTGCATGATGCTATTTTAGAAGACCTATGTTATCCAAGTGAAATTGTAGGGAAAAGAACACATGTCAAACTGGATGGATCTCGACTTTTGAAAGCGTACGTAAGACTTAAAAGTTATTTTGTGTTTTATTTTTTAACTAGAAAGGACATTGCCTTACAATCACAGGTGTTGATAAGACTGAGTAAAATTGTTCATAATTTTACCAGAATTCATGTGAATAATGTAAATTAAAATGCAATGGCCAAAATTCCAATACTTGGAATACTCTTGTTTCACCCGTTTACTAGCATAACAAGGTTCAAAATGATGTGTCATGAATCATGATTCACAACCTGTTTTACGATTTTCACAGCCAAAATTTTGGAAATACCAGAAAAATCATGATTGGATTTTTCGAAAATGCAATTCTTACAAATTGCATTTGATGTAACACTGTGGTTTTTGTTATTTATTTCTGTAAGTGTTTCACCCTGTCTGAAAGATCTGAGAGATGTGATCAGACTGTGGATCAGATGTTATTTTTTGCATTACCAACATTGGCAATGTGTGTTTGGTGAGCAGACAGACAGCTACAAGTGTTTTGTGACATACTTAATTCTGTATTACCTTGTGTACTATAATATCTGCGCAGTGTGTTCATCTATGAGTAAAATGTTAAAGAATTCTTACAATTATTTCTAAATGTTAAAATTCTGCAGTTATGATGCTGTTACACTGACTAATTTTGTGATTATTGGGGGGGGGGGTAAAAAATCACAACCTATTTTTCAAGAATTATTTTGAACCTTGCATAATGTCCAAATCATTATTCTAATGGCTAAACTGTCTTGTCATCACATATTTGATACCTTGGAGTGCCAGGCAGAAGGGTGCACTTTATTGCACATGGAGGGCACCACCACATGATGCTGCCCACCATGGAAAGAACCCTGTGAGGGTTAACCTGAAAACCACGTTTGCCCCACACAGCAGATAGATATTTATAGTCTGAGATGAAAATTTTACAGCCCGGGTCTTTATCTGTACACATTTTTCTGACTGTTATGCAGTAAACTCAATGTTCAATCTGTTTACAGCTATCTTGACAAAAGCCAACAGACAAATGTGGAACATAAGGTATTTGTTTTTTAAGCCCTGACCAAACAAAATCTTGACCAGTATTGTTTTCATGATGAGAAAAGAAGTTTTCACAGTTCACATGATTGCAAATATCATGCAATATAATGTTGAATTATCTAATTTTTTTTGCAAAAGTAGTGTTAGATTACAGAGTTGATGTGATAGCAACACTTTCATTGTTTGAGCAGGGCTCAGTATTTAACCAGAAACAAGTTGAATGTGATAACCAGTATCCCTGATCTGCCATTGTTAACAGCTCTATTATAGTTACATCTAAAAAGGAACTTCTTAAATCTTAATTGGTGGAAATTATAGCAAATACTTTTTACCATTATTTCTTCTAAAACTATCTTCCGTTTTTTCCCCATAGCTTGATACATTTGCTGGTGTTTACAAAAAATTAACAGGAAAGGATGTCATCTTTGAATTTCCAGCCTATGACTGAACAAATTTCTGAATAATAAAATATATAAAAAACATTTTATGTGATGCTTTCTTTTGGTGTGAATCAGCCATTACTAGAAATGCATTTTTAAAGCCTTAATAATAAACTCAATTTCAATTGATGTATCTTTGCAGATACACTGCTTTGCTAATCCCAAGTTTCTGGTGTATTAGACCCAGTCCACTTGGGGTGCAAATGCACAAAATACGTTTAAATCGTGCAACAAAGGGTCCAGTTGTACTCCTGAATTTACTATAACAAGGTTGGGCAAGTGGTCCGTTATGATGATACAGGCATAAGAACCAAGGGGCATTGAGCACGTAGCTTTTCCAATATCTTTTGAAGTACTTTCCCTTTTATTTTTATCTATCACAGTTGACACTTTTTGAGGGCCCGATGTCACCCCTTGACTAGTAAAATCATATAGAAATAGCCAGAAAAAATACTAGGATGTATCTATGGCTACAAAAGGTTAAAAAATGATTAAGATGGTCATTTCTGAGAGGAAAAGTACCACTGAGAACTTATGAGCCTTGTTGAAGTGATTTATACAAAACCATGATAATGGTAATCCTCCACTGTATTGGATGGTGTGTACATATGGATAATAGTAACTACAGCCACAGAAATGTGAAGTACTTAAGTGGCCACCTTATTAAAAATGGAAACTGCTTAGAAAGTTAATTTTCTGGGGAAGAAACCAGCTGTTCCATCTGAATGAGATTGAGCCGAAGCTTGATGTTGAAGCAGTTATACAAAATGGAAAAAGACTAACAGTAACAGTGGTTGTAATAGCTTTATCAACTAGGTTGGATGTTGGACCTTTGGTTGTTTCATGTATCGCAGTAAATCATTCTTAAATCATACCAGCTCAGTTAAAGGAGATCGCTCATTGGTGAGTTTACAACGCACAAAACCGGTCAGCACCATTAGTACAATCATGTCACGTGAAGATATTGTCCTCCGGTGATAACTATGAGGACTGGAGTAAAGAGCGGCAATCGTTTTCTAAGTACAAATTAGTAACGAAACTTATTGGTACTTGAACCTTTTTACGCATTAAATTAGCTGTTTGTGGAAAGTATGTTCAGTCACATCGTACTGGGTCGATCGGATTTCCAAAGGCAGGTAAAGTTCCGTGACCTTCCACCTTTCCATGTTCCGGTGGCACACGAAAAAGTACTGTATTTTAAAATGCAAATATTGTAGACGAAGTTATACATTTAAAACAAGCCAATATTTTAAATTTAGCACACTAGTTTTTACAGTGAAGAGTTGTCAGACTGTTCGTGAATTTTCCTAAATTGCAAAATACCGCCTTAAGTTCTATAGTGTGCAAGTGTGAATCTGGTTCCAAGTAATCACAGTGCTGCATCGGCAGTGGTGAACCATTGTCTGTGCAGCATTCTCTGATGAACCAGGGATTGTAAGTTCTGTCTGGAGCAATGTAAAAATCAAAATTTAGTCTTACCACCTTTATTTGACAGTTTTAATGGCACAGTTTTACTTTGTTTCAACATATTACTTTTTACATTTTGACAAATATATAAATTTAAAATAATATAATTGGTATGATTTGCAAATCAATAAATGAATAATCATGATAATGGATATTATTTTTTATGAAATTTTAAACTTTAAGTCAAAATTCAAATTTAACTTTTAATTGAAGATTAAGTTAGAATTAATATTACAATTGACTTTAAAATTTATGTTAGACTTTTAGTTAGAATTTAGATAAACAGCAAGAATCAGACAAGTGAAGATATCCTGCAAATATTTTACTGTCTGAATGTGGAACTTACAGCCTCTTAAGTTTAAAGTCTTAAGTTTTTGGGAATTACCATTCTCTTCAAAGGAACAGGACCAGTCCTCAAATTTCAGCTGAAATATAGCAATATTGGCCAACTCAACATTTCCAATAATGAACAAAGTTTTGTTCAAAGAAGAAAATCATGGGAGGGAAACTAGCTTTCTTCACCAAGGCTCCTGACCATACAAATGCATTGTTCTTGCTAGGCAAAATGCTACCCTTTGTGGGTTCCAATACTGGAAGGTATAGCAAAATTTTCTTCAATCAGTGTCAGAAGTGCTGAAAATACAGTTTGAAATCCCCGAAAATTCAAACATTTCACAGCAGAGGCATGTCTCCAGACTCAACTGAAAACAGATACTTTTGTAACTGATGAAATATTGACTAGTTCCCCACACACTCATGTTGACCACCCTTCTTCACTCAAATCCTTGATCTGTTACCGACCACAAGATGTCGATACATGATCACGTGGCATTCTAATACGTCTACCTCACAAGGCCTGGTTCCAATTAGAGGATTAGTGAAAACTTTGTGGATGCAATACTTTCAATTTAGAAAAGGATGCTTAACGCTTTGAAGACTGGGTGCAATACAGTTGATCAGTAATTCTTGACAGGTATACTTATCACATTCTTAAAAGGGTTAAACTTTTTTCTTCAGATATCATGCAAAATATAGAAATTAGGTTTTCTGCAGCACTAGAGATTTAAGCTAAAATTACTGAGAAGAACATGCTGAACAAAAAAGCCAATTAAATTTTAACCACTATTAGCCGTAATTGTCCTTTGAACAACCACACCCTGGATAATAAAGGAATACAGCTATGTTTGAAGACAAAATATCCAACTACCGGTAATCTTGTTATCCAGGGCAAGGGTGGTGTTGAGATTAAGATGGCCCAAGTTTTCAGATTGTTAAAACAAATGACCCAACCAAAGGCTTGCTAAAAATGAGCTGTATTTTAATTATTCTTTAAAGTGTATATGCAGTGAAAATGAAAGAGCTCTTGAAATTATAATGCAAAATTTTTTTCCCATATCTCACTTTGTTCTTGGTATATCAAAATTTATTTAATATGTAAATTACACGTTGCATATGTCACAGTGTATAATGAGTTACAAAAAATCATGCTTTCTTTGAAATTATTCTATTAAACCACTAGACTTTTCTCTGCTTAGTGTTATGAAACAAGTACACACACATTCACAGTTTCTTGTGACATTGTTCATTAAATTCAACAATATTGCTAATTTTACAACAACTTGTTATGCAGTGTGACATACGCAGGGTGTTATTACATATGAAACAACTTTTTATATCTCAAAAACAAAGTGAGATAAGTCAAAAGTGTAAAAGATGTTGTATTATAATTATTTTCAAGAGTTCTTTCAGACAAGACAGTCTTAATCTTCACTTCACATACACTTTAGGTTAAACATAGCTACTTACCCAGCTACATTCTCCAAAACAACCAAAGTCACTAATTTGATGTTTGGATGTTCCATACACATTGAATTTTTATGGACAAATCAAATCCATTGCTAAAAACATCAGGCTTTTCTGTTTTCAGAGTTGGCAGTTCTTTAGCCTTTTTTATGGTTTGGGTTTTTTCCACGGTCCACTGGGCCACAGCACTAGGTGCAACTGATTTTTACTGGTCAACGGGTCATTGTTAATTTCAATCCCTGTGTCTGTCATGACTTGCCAAAAGACAACTAAAACTATTTTTTGATAAAACAATTGTACTTTTCTGCATCTGCTGTTGCAAAAAGTATAAAAATTTATCAGGTTGAGAAATTATTGAACACCTGAGTCATTGAAACCCAAATGTTTGGTCACTACTCCATGGAAGGTTTGGTGGAGTAAATTACAGATATAAGTAGATAACCTTTAAAGGATGTACTCTCGCAAGTTTAAAACTGGTCCTTGGAATTCCCTGGCAAAGGGACTAGGGTCCACAACAGGAGGGCTGATCTGTAAAGGTCTCCTGTGGAGAATTTCCTTATTTAAAGGTCAAAGTTACCATCCCATGATTAACAGAGTATAATTTCTACTTTTTTTCACAACTGTTAAGCCGATTTTTTCTTCCTAACTGTTTCCCCTACAAATTATCAATTTTTCCCAGGGGGGAGCAAACTAGGAGGGAGCATTAACTAAGGTTGTGATGAATATTTAAACAGAGTAATAAATTAAAATATATGAGAGGGGAAGATCAAAAGAGAAAGAAAGAAAGCCAAAACAGTTGGATATAATGCCACTTTTAAAATGAGACACCTTTCTTGTCACGTAACCTATCGTTACCAACTGAGACGAATGCGATTGAACGTACTTTCATATCTTAAACCGGATGGTTGGAGCTTTTGAAATGTCCAGTAGTGCGTTTGACAACATTCCTTTCAGCGCTAATGTACCAAAAACCTGTCAATGAGATGTCGTCCACATTTATCACAAGGAAATACAATAAATGATGTTGGAGGAAGTTCAGGAAAACTTGTATCGGACAACGTGATCTAATTCTGTCGCTAATATGTGGATTTCTCAGTACAACAACGGTTATTTCTGACTCGAAATCTAATATCCTTTTGGATCTATCGTCAAAAATTTTAAGACAATTTTGCACAAACAATTAACACTTTGAATAATATGATATATTAATAAAATACACCTTAAAACTTTCCTTATTTAATTTACTTCTCATACACGCAGTTAAACGTATGTTCCAAAATTCACAACGTTGTTGCACTTTACAAAGTTATTTAAGCTCGAAAGTTGTTCACTTTTGTAAATGACAATTTGACTTTCTGCATCTAAGCACTCGACACACATACAGGAAAAAGTAAGAGACTGATGATGATTAACAATCTTGCTTGTAATTTGTGATGCGGAAATCATATTTTACAGAGAATCAATACATTACGAAAAAGGTTCACTTTCGTGGGATAATTCCATGAAGAATTAATTATATATAAAGAGTTTTCGGATGATCTTAATTTGAAGATACAAAGAATGGTTTGTGGATTTAAGTTTGATGTTTATTTATATCGTGCATAAACAAACTAAACAAGTATAATTAAAATTCTCAAAGTCCCAGGTCAACTTGACAAAAAATAATGTGTATAAAGCCGGAGTCAGGGAACTGCCGAAATTTTAGTGAAACTTACGTTCCCAGTGACGGCCAAGTTCTTTCAAAATGTATTTAATTTTCTTGCTGTTTCCTGAAGCGAGCTTTTGACTTTGTGCATGTTGTTCAACAGTGCTCACGCAAAATTCTACAATTTTACATCAATGAGCAAAAAATAAGCTGGCTTTCTAATTTATTAGGTGAATTTTTGGACGATATTTTTCAGCACACTTTACGGGATTTGACAACTCCTCCCGGCAACATCCGATTTCTGGAAAAACTTCCAGGATTTGAAGATTGATGATACTAAAAAAGTTAGTTAATGTATCCGAAACGTTCAATATGATTGAGACCAAGTCAATAAGAGGCACCATCTGAAACACCGTCGGAAGAAGTAAGTATTGCTTAAGTCCGTATTTTTTTGTTTTTATTTTTAGCGAGTTCTTTCCATTTCTTCTGTTTTGCGCCGACATTTCTCAAAGTAGCAGATGTACCTTAACGGGGAAAGTTCTATCTTCAATTTTTGTTTTAGGAGAGGAGTTAGGAGTGGCCAATGAACAGTCCGGGAACATGTCAAGGGGTTCTGTGTGGTTCCCCTCTCAAAAAAAAGTTTTGTATTGATGTTTTCGGAGACAACATCATTTCCCATGGTCCCCCTTCAGTCAGCATGAAAGAAAATGAAAACATTTCTTGCAAGGTATTTCTAAGTAGCATACTATGTCAGGACTGACAGGCCTTCTGTCCACTGACCAGAATTTATTGAATATTCTTATCAACATACACAGTAAATGTGAAATTAAATTTATAATTTTTGTTTTGGGGGAGCTAGAATGTTTTGAGGGATGTTATCAACGTCAAAAATCCCAAATACGGAACCACGATGTCGGATTGACTCCTTAAGGCTGGTTTATTCCTGCGACTTTGTGTTTTCCAATTGTCATCTTGATGTATGCAGTAACTCAAGGACACCCTATGCAGTAAGATGTCTGCTCATCATTCGCTCCAGTCGACCACTGATGCTCTCTTGAGTAAAAAACATACAATCGCAAGGCACAAAATCGCATGTCTAACCGAGGGATCAAAATACTATTTGCTAGAGTCACAGTAAGGTAACAGCTCTGTAGGAAACTCCGCTGGGAACTATTCACAGTTCGAACCAGAGTATGATGTTGTGTGGGCAATCATCATTAAACTCACAAACTACGAAGATTGCAAACAGCGGTTGGCAAACCCAAAGTTTCCAAGTGTGAACATCGTAACAACAGTTTGCTAACATGTTGGCTAATTGTTTCCAAGAAATAGAAGCGGTATCTATTCTAGCAAACTTTTTCAACAATTTCGTCACTATAAACCAGTAAAACCTCGCGAATACTTGACGTTATTCATACGTCTACTGGACAAATTGGCGTCTCGTTAAGGCCAACGTTCAATCCCCTTTCAGTTTGTCATAAAAAAACTCGCAATAATCCCTGTGTGTGGGACATTTCTCTCCAAGAACAGGACAAATACAGTATGTCAAGCAGTAGGTTCCGGAAACAAGTGCTAGAAAACTTTTGTTATAAAAATGACATATTTGTGTTAGTGGAAGTTGTCGGGTGAACTGCGATGAGTTTGCAAACATTTTTGAGTGTCAGCGAACTCATGGTTGCAAACTTTTAATTGTCGTGTGAAGGTCGTTTACGGACGACATGCAAAGACAACTTCTAATTGGGAATCGAACCCGCATCCTTCTTGTGTGTTAGACAGCACATATGACGAACCTGACCTAAGCTCACTACCTGAGTCTTGGTAGCTCATTGGTTAGAGCGTCTCATCGGTCATCAGTGGGTTGCGGGCTAGATTTCCGTCAGAAGTTCAGAAATGGTTTTTCTGAAATTACGAGCCGAACGAACGTTCGCATGTCTTCGTAAATCCACCAAGTTTCTGGATGCACAAACATTTCTTTTTAACGCTCAGGCCAAGCTCTTTCATGGACATCTTGAATAACATTCATCTCAGCCTAATGCACATATGCCAGTTTTATTTTGATTTTAATTCTTTATGCAAATTTTTTCTTCCAAAGCAGGTGAAGTTTTGAAGAGAAACCAAACAGAATCTCAAGAGGAATACCGAAGCCCAGCAAAACATCTTTACGAAAGCCATCGAGTCTGACACAGAAGTAAAATCATAATATTTAATAAAGAAGATGTTGTGATGATAACAAGGAAACGTTAGAACTTTACTAAATATTATGATTTTACTTCTGTGTCCGACTCGATGACTTTCGTAAAGATATTTTGCTGGGCTTTGATATTCCTCTTGAGATTATGTTTTCCACCTGATCAATTAATAGCTGAAGTTCTAATGAAATCGAACAGGATAAAATCATGTACAAAGTCTGTTTGTAGTTGTAAAGTATGAGGAAATGAGATGATGAAGATATTATCAATTATAACAATGCAGACATCCAAATTAATCGTATTGTCCAAGACAAGGGCATCGGAAACACTCATAAAAACTCTTCAAAAAATATTACTCTGAAGTTTTGATGTTATTCTCTTTCGTCGTCAACTCACATCATTCTCTGCGGCAGAATATTACCACAGAATGCTAAAATTGTTGCTAACGACTATGTATAAACATTATCGTCAAGAATTTCGCTACAAAGCTGTTAAAAAATATGTTACCCTGTAACAAGTCACAATTCTCAGCCTTTTTGTTTTGAGATCATTCACAAAGAAAGGCACACCAGTTCACTACAATGTGTAGTTATAGTTAAAAAGGAAGTTAACCCTTAATTTTTGAGTTACTACGTTTTAGGTACCTGCTGATGAGTTTTAGATTCTTGTAAGTGTGTTTACGCTTAGAGTTTAAATATTAATGATATCATCTCACTTCTTCAAGCTGTGACAACACCAGCAAAATGAATTTGGAAACTACTAAATAATTACTCGTTTATTGGGAAGTCAGTTTTGCTCAAGCTCCATGAATAGTGGTTGGGCAGATTAAGTGACTCGTGAGCCCAGTATCTTGTAAATTTAAACGAGGTATGTCTTGTTTGTTCGCTGAGATATTTACAGTGAGTTTAACTGTTATGTACGTTCTTAAAGTAG
This sequence comes from Nanipora kamurai, assembly GCA_036872915.1. Classification (NCBI taxonomy): domain Eukaryota; kingdom Metazoa; phylum Cnidaria; class Anthozoa; order Scleralcyonacea; family Helioporidae; genus Nanipora; species Nanipora kamurai. The sequence continues at coordinate 82,693 of JBAHVQ010000476.1, read as the reverse complement.
ATGGACGTCTCTTAGGAAGACGTTATAGATAACACTGTCAGAGCTCTTGGAAATTTAACGTATGATTTTGGTCATTCTGGCAAAACAAGTTTTCTGCTTTTCACACAGTTAACTTTGAAGTATAATTTTAAATTAAATGTTCATGAAATACCACATGAGAACTGTTTTTAAAAGAAAGAAGCTTTAGTTAGTAAAGTTTTGAACCTCTTAACACAAATTAAACTTCCAAACAGTCGGTCATGTGACTCTTGAAATTTTCACTTGCTTGCCAGTAAGACCTACGAATGATTTTTCTCCTGACGAGTTTGCCTGACAAGTACTATTTGCTCGTGTGTGTAGATGTTCCATTATTCGTGGATGAGCTTCAACAGAACTAGGAATTTTATGATCTTTTTTTATCTTGGCCGGAGTCTTCCGTCAGAAAATACGGAGTATGATGTATATCGCACGACTTTTTTTTGTCACGTTTTTCTTGACGACTGCAGGTAAACTAGGTGCAAGTTCCTTTAGTCAGAAGCAGACTTAATCAGCTGTTTAACCAGGTATCTTAACAAGTAAAAATACCTCAATTTATACCACTTATACAAGGACAAAACTCGTGAAGGAAAACTTGGACCTAAATTCAGAGAGAACTTTTGCACAAACATTGCCTAGTGATGTTATTTGTATTACTGTACCATCTGGTTTAACTTTTCTTGCAATATTTGTCCAGATATACAACCACATACAACCGATACGCTTGCTTACGAAGGTTGAAGTAAGATCTTTATGAAAGAAGAAAGAGATCGTTTGGCAGTAGAATTTCAGAATGAAGAAGATAGGAGGTGAGTTGTGCAACAAATAAACAGTGAACTCGAACTTAGAAATATCCTGAAAAGAAATCTGTTAGTAAAAGATCATCACAGTAGTTTGGCATGTAAGTTTTTTATGCATAATTTGGCAGTTCACGTTTGCATTTCGCCTTTCCATGGGTGAATTTTTTCACTGATTTATCGTTTTGGCGAGAAACTTAGAATTTCGCAATAATACCTCATAGGTAAATAAAAACAAACTGTCTTACCAAACTGTCCGAGAAATTGAGCTTATAATGTAATAAGGTACTCTCATTTTTCTATCAAGTCCCCGCTATGGTTGCATTATGAGATAGGAATGTGTGGTTCTGGCGGTATCCAGAATGTCTGGGGCCCTCGTTAAATGGTGAATATTAGTACAATGTCATGGGAGTCCACGATTAGAATCCAACCGGTAACCTCAACCACGCAATACCGTCATTCATTAATAATTTATGACAAAGTTTTACTTCCTTTCAGACCTTTTACTTGTATAAGATGCAGAGAAAACCAACCGGGGAAAAGAAAATTAGAGAGAAGAAAACCGAAGAGCAAAAACAGCAGAAGAAAGTAACAGAAGGGGAAAAAGGAAATGATTTGACAAGATTGAAAGGAGAGGACAAAAGTGTTGAAGGAAAAAATGTAGCAAAGATGTTCAAGCAGATGGAAAACAGTTTTTCAATGTCTGTGACGAACAGTGACCTTGGGCGAGAACTTAGCAAGGAGGGATCTGTGCTTTCTAATCTGGATAGAGGAGGACGATTGAAGAACGGAACGGAAACTGAGGTAAGTTTGGAGTATAAGGAACATTTGGGATCTATTCGGGGTTATTGCGAAAATGTAAGGTGATTTATTAAGGTTTTTAGAAGTAGAATTTGCGACTCCCTCCAGTCTTTAGAACGGAGGGTTTTTTAATCGTTTCCATGCTTTTCCTCTCTCCCTCTCTCTCTCCCCCTCCCTCCCTCCTCCTCTCTCTCCCTCCCTCTCTATTCCCCTCTCTCTCTCTCTCTCTCTCGTGTTTGATAACGTAGAATTTTCAGGGAAGAGGAGGGAGAAGGATTGCGACAAAACTGGCGAATATCTGACTGATGACATTTAAGAAAAAAATGACTTTCCATGAGCAATGTTTAAACCGTCCTTGATACAGTGAATTATAAAGATACAAAAGTTATTTCACGGACGATTTAGGAGTAAAGAGATGAGTCAAAGGAAAGAAAAAGTATTCGGAATAATATAGCACAGGCTCTGGACTGATTTTACACGAGAGGGTATTTACGAATTTTTTACGAGTGTTCAGGAACTGCGGACGAGGGTCAATACCAGCAGTGCCCTTTTTCCCGCTCAGATTTTTATTTTATCCATGTTTACAATAAAGAAAAACAAAATTAATTGAAGTTCTCAAATCTAGACGTTGAAATGTCCTGATTTTTAATTGAATTTCCCCTCAATAAGACATTGGTAAAATTTGTAATTTTATTTAACCGACGTTTCGTTGCTAATCATGCAACATCTTCAGAGTGTATGCATGTAATTAGCATCAATTATGCAACATCTTCAGAGTGTATGCATGTAATTAGTATCAATTATGCAACATCTTCAGAGTGTATGCATGTAATTAGCATCAATTATGCAACATCTTCAGAGTGTATGCATGTAATTAGCATCAATTATGCAACATCTTCAGAGTGTATGCATGTAATTAGCATCAATCATGCAACATCTTCAGAGTGTATGCATGTAATTAGCATCAATTATGCAACATCTTCAGAGTGTATGCATGTAATTAGC
>JBAHVQ010000476.1:31786-66349 GCA_036872915.1 Nanipora kamurai | reverse complement strand
AGTGATGATGATGGTGATGGTGGTGATGATTTTGATGATGATGGTGATTATATTGATGATGATGATGATGATGGTGAATGTAGTGTCGATGATGGTGATGGTAGTGATGATGATGGTAATGATAGTGAAAATGATAATCATGTTGTTATTGTTATTGTTGTGATTCAATTAAAGTATTGTAATTTTATTTCAGAATGGCGAGACGTCACTTCACATTGCTACCAGAAAAGGTTACATTACCATGGTCAAACTACTTCTAGCTGAAGGAGCAAACGCAGCAAGGAAATCAAGGGTAAGATGTTAAAATGTAATTAATGAGCAATCCGAACTTTTAGGCAAAGGAAAACGTGTTAAATGACCACAAACTACAACTGTCACATCAAGCAATACTACTGTTTGACTTATTCATTCAGAAATATCACAGCTTTGTTTTTAAGATGTTGTAGCCACATATCAAATTTGAACCAACTTTGTTCATATCTTGTAGTGATTGATGTTTAATAACTAACCCCTTGAGATTCAAACGGAAAAGATACGAGGGCCAGCTTGAACCTTCTCTAAAAGTACAACTAACATAGCCGCCATGAGCACATAACCTCGTTCCCATGGATTTTTCACTGCTCGTTTACACGTTAATGACTGGGTTCAAGGTTGAGTTTCTTCAAGCCGCTTGATATTTGTGCATGGGTGGGAAGACATTCCAGTGCAACTTGAGTTAACAATGCTGCAAAATTGCTGCAGCCTTGGCTTTTTTGAGAAATATTTGGGTCAAGTTTAGCTAAAAGAGCTTTTCTTTTCTTTTTATTAGATTGGTGAAATACCTCTTCATATTGCAATACAAAATTCATTTGAAGATATTGTTAAGGTTTTGCTAGACCACGCTTTATCCTCGCTCTTACTTTTATCCACCCACGATATCAAGAAGATCGTAAATTCACTGAATAAGGTAAAGTATAGATAGGTAAACGAGCCAGGAACTGTGCTTTATCGTTGTGCGAAGGCAAGTGGAACATGAGTCCGCTAAAATGAGAATGCAAGGAGAGAAATGGGGTTTTCTTTTTTTCTTGATTATATCATATCGTAACGTAAATGTTTAATATCTTGTTTTACTGCGATTTTTTCACTTAGAAAGGAGAGACACCATTGCATTACGTTTGTAAATTAAGAAATGAAGGCGAAATTGGAGAGCGCGATTTAAGGACAGCAAAAATTTTGCTCAAATATGGCAGTAAGGCAAACGTGGAAACAGTTGAGGTTCGTGGATTTTCTTGATTAATTTGATTTTCGTGATCTAATTATTCTCAAAATGAAAATACGAAAGCTACTTTCAAATTACGAAATCATGTTAATAACCATCTTACCAAGCGTTAGCTGTGAATAAGTCCGCAATATTTAGATTATTATAATAATATAATAATACAAAATTGCATGAAAATCTAAAATAACTGTTTGATAAAACCTATATTATGATTTAAAAATTATTAAAAATTGTTTATTTCCAAAGGTTTGAGTGTTCGCAGAACTACTGGTGGTAGAGCGGTAGTGCATGTGTCTCTCATCTCTGTGACTAGGGTTCAATTCCTGGTTTCACGCAGTTTTCTAATTAAAGTTACCATGGTGAAATGTGAGAAGAGTGTAATTCAGTTTGAGCCTACAAAGAACGATAGGTTTTCTTGGGGTACTTCATGAAAGATGACTCCCATTGGACCTCTAAGAAGAACAGGTTATAGGCAGCTGGTTGGACTTTTGCAGTATAAGAACTCCAAGCTATTTCTCCACTGTAGGCAAGGCTGCATTTATGGAAATTTGTATTTGGTTTACAGATAGATAAATTTACTTAGTTCCCCCTGACATTTTATCTTAGCATTATTGTGAGTTTCATTCTTCTTATCCTGCTTTTGGATATGTTTGCACAGAACGCTTAAACTCAAAAAGGTTAACGAATTACTTTGCATTTTTCTTGCTTGACAGGACAAGGAGACACCGATACACTATTGCGCGAGGCATGGGAACAATGAAATTCTAATGGCTCTGTTTGACGCACTTCCTACTGAGGAAGTGCAACGATTGGTCAATCAAAAAACTAGGGTGAGTAACACGCGCGAGCTTTGCTAAGGAATGGCAGACTGCTGCCATGTATGACGTACCTTGAAGTATCAATGAATCCTCAAAAACCGAGTGTGAGGTCTGCGGAAAATTATTACATAACTTTTGGTTATTTTCCCACCATTTTTAACCCTATGTTTGTTTTACCTATGATATCACCAAGGAAAATGGTTTAACGAGCAGTTTGTTGTTAAGAATGCTTTGTAAAAAGTACCTGCATCTACTTTGTTTGTGTAAAAATTGTCTCAGAAATTTCCTTGCCAAAACAAGTTGGTATGTACAGAAAACTTATTGCTTGGTTTAGACAGCCAGTCAATGCGCATCATTTCTCTGCGGACGGTATATAGGGAGCTGAATCACGTGATCAGTTCTTATATATGATAACACAGCTGTAATCTTTATATATTATTCTTAACTTGGATTCCTGTAAAAGATATATTAAAATTCTCAAGATTTTATTCTGGATCACGACAAAGGTAAGGGACGTAGCCAGGATTTTAAAACGGATTAAGCTGAAGCTAAGAGGCGGTGACCCTGCAAATATGGAAACCAGTGACTCTCTGTAAGTTTAACTTGGAAAAAGTTTTTCAGTCGTGTTTCCACCGCTCAACGCTCTTACTTTAATCAAACTATAGAAACATGCCCTAGAAATATGCCAACAAGCACGGAGACTAGATTAGGCCCCGAGAAAGGTTAAATTGTATATTATAGTTCACTAACGCAAGTAGACACCGTCATTAGCCTCTGGGTTGCTGGGTAAGTCGTAAGTGCATCCGCGTACATCTTGGTTCGGAAGTCCCGAAAACAAATGTTACCATGCAAAGGGAGAGCGACCACATACACAACTATCCCTGCAGAAGATGTTCGCGCTAACAGCCGGTTTTATTCAGCTAACTTGAAGCTCCAGTAAGAGTCAAAGAGTGAAAACCTGTCTCCGTTAACCCCTTTGAAGCTTGAGAATGGCATTTGTAGACTTAAACAATTTCGTTCTGACTATCGATAGAAATTTTTAATCACCAGGGAGAAATTTTTAATCACTCCGGAAGGCGCCAAAACCTATCAACGTGAACCTGTTAACCCTTCGACACTTAAGAAAAACATAAGTTGACTTATAAGATTTTGCTGTCGAGGTCTGTTTTTGAGAACCTGGATTGCTTATTTGGCGGATAACTTTTAACGAATGAACAACTGAAGCTAAATATTGTACACTGAATGGGGAGATGACATCTGGATAGCTTTATTTGGCAGATAAAATTTAAGTAGGGTTGATGTACGGATAACGCTGTTCATTCTTTACGTTCCTAACCGTCGGATATTAGCTATCGAGGTATTGAACAACCGATACCAGGCTAAAGATGGAAGAATTTCTCTGAAATATTTGAGGAAATTTTCTAAATCAGAGTAGGGATACATTTTGAAGATGTTCTGAGCTATTTTACTGGGGAAAAATTCTCGGACTTTAGGTTGGAATTGAACTGATAACCTAATCGCCGGTGGGACGCTCCAGCCATTGAGGTACTGGGGTTGAGATGGCAGAGCATGGGTTGTATTTGATGTTTTTCGACTTAACATTTGTACAGCTAAGCGCTAGTACTTGAAAATGCCACGAATGCTTGAGTTGTTTGAAATATATGAGGAAATTCTCAAGCTCAGAACAGACATTTTGAACAGACATTTTGAACAGACATTTCGAACAGACATTTCGAACAGACATTTTGAACAGATAATTTTGTTCACCAGATAGAAAACTCCAGCAGGTGTCAAAGGTTTTACGGGTTTCCCAGTCTATCAGAAACTGAAATGTGTTGCAACATTTCGCGTGGTATATTGCGAACTAAAATTTTGACTTTTTTAATTTCCACTCAGGATTCCCTGACACCGTTGCTGATTTCATCCAAAGAAGGAAACTTGGAGGTGATCATGTCATTAATGAGCCGCCAAGCGAGACTGGATTCCTTTGATGAAGTAAGTTTGTTGCTTTATCACTTTATCTCGTACTCCTTGTTAAAACCCTGAAAGGCACTAAAACTATTAAGTGGTAAAGAGGCGTTATTTCTGCTGCGAATACAAACTCAGTACATTCACCATAAATTTATGCCTACATTTGTTCTTTTCTTTTCTAGAAAGGCAGAACACCGCTTCATTTGGCCTGTGAACACGGCCACAAAGACGTGGTGGAGTTCCTGCTGAAGTCTAAGGCGTATATCAACGCTAAGACCAAAAATGGGCTGACTGCCTTACATTTAGCCGCAGAAAAGGGCTACAAAGAAATCGTCGAAACGCTTGTGACGTCATACCATGCCAGTATTGATGCGTTGTCTTTGGTAAGTTTCTTTGTAGTTTATAAGTTCAGAAGGTCGGTTTTTTTTGTTTTTCTCAGTAAAACGTTTTATGAATAATGTAAGTCATCAAATTTCATTGGGAAAGTTTCCTTTTCTACGCAAGGGGCGATGTCCCAAGCGTTTAAATGACAATTTATGAATATAGAACACGGTTTTAAAATTTTTATAGAATTGTTTTGTAGAATCTAAAAAGGCTAAAAAACTCCTTGTTTTTATACTCATTTTTTAAACACCGCCACGAACTAGCCCGGCCTTGCGTTAGGAACAATTTATTTTATAAACATGTTTGAGAATTTTTCATCCGAAACTTTTTAAATACAGTTGAAATTCACGAATTCTTTTCACGAAGAAAATACCCCAATTTTTTTACACAAGAACGATTAACACGTAGTTTTTCGAGCACAAACATATTACTTACGGTTTCTTCTCATTACGGGTGTAATCCCAGAGATTAATTTAATAACAGATTTAGTCTATGAAATTTTCTTTTGCTTAGAACGTATTCTTTGTGGTAAGCGAACAGGTTCATGATGAGACCGGTCTTCCATGTGTACTTTTAGCTTGACCGGAGTTTTCTTTTTTACACGGTCTAACAGAACTAAGATCAAATATATATCCAATCTCCTCCGCAGGGTCTTCTCAAAACAGCGCTTAGAAATGAGAAGAACCTGGGAACGAGGTTGATGCATATCTGTTTCCTTTAGTGTTAACGAAGTTCGCGTGGCTTTTTCTTTTTTACAGGATGGAAAAACTCCGTTACATTTGGCCGCTGAAGGAGGAAAGTTAGAAGTCTGTAGGATGTTGTTACATCTAAAAGCAGATACCTCTGCTACCGACAACGTAAGCGATGTTATTTAGTGTGTCAAATCTTTACCTGAGCATTACTATTATTGCTACGAATGGGCTGATTATCTTTCTCTTTTGTTTGCAGAAAGGAAGAATTCCTCTCCATTATGCTGCACAGATGGACCACTCTGACGTAATTGAGTTTTTCCTGAAAAATCATCCTCAGCTGGTAAATCAAGCTAATGCAGTAAGTTGAACATTTTGTTGATGTAAATTATGGTCAAAGGAATTATCGATAGTTTGAACCATGTGTGAGACTAGATTTCTTTACTATGCTCATGATCTGCCACTGCAATGAAGCACTATGTTCCGAAAGTCGAGGTGGGTGGAGTTACTATGGTGACTGATACTGCAATCCGAGCACGCAGGAGTTTGCGAGATGATAATGGTAATTGTCATTGTTGAATAGAAAAAGCTGGTGAAGCAATAGGCATACTTGTGGTTGGGGAAACATGTCAACGTAACTCCATAAAATGTCCAAGATCATTCTCTTATCTAAGCAAGAATATGATAGCTAATCAAGTAGTTTCCAGTAGTACTATATATTGGGATAACGAACTTGCCGGGCTAACATATTCTGTTCGAATAGCAAACTACTACAATACTAGAACTAGCCGGGCTAACATATTCTGTTCGAATAGCAAACTACTGCAATATTAGAACTTGCCGGGCTAACATATTCTGTTGGAATAGCAAACTACTACAATACTAGAACTTGCCGGGCTAACATATTCTGTTCGAATAGCAAACTACTACAATATTAGAACTTGCCGGGCTAACATATTCTGTTGGAATAGCAAACTACTGCAATACTAGAACTTGCCGGGCTAACATATTCTGTTGGAATAGCAAATTACTGCAATACTAGAACTTGCCGGGCTAACATATTCTGTTCGAATAGCAAACTACTGCAATACTAGAACTTGCCGGGCTAACATATTCTGTTCGAATAGCAAACTACTACAGAATTAGAACTTGCCGGGCTAACATATTCTTAACAAGATTTCATTCTCTGCGTGGTTCATCGATTGCAATGACGAATATTCTCTTATGTATCGTTTGTTATTCTAGGAGGGTGAAACGTGTGCTCATATTGCTGCTACGAAAGGAAGTGTTGCTGTCATCAAAGAACTGTTAAAACTGCGGAACATTAATTTAACTGAGAAATGTACTCAGGTAAATAGAAGTCATCACTTTAAGAAGTTATAATTCTAATTCTGACCTGTTCGATGATAATCCTCATTTATTGTAAAATTCTTCAGCATATTGTACTAATGTCATGGTTAACATGATTTTGGCCCAACCAAAACTTCTTTGTTACTAAATAATTTTGTTAAATATTCCTGTTCGCACCCTAAATTGTTATCATTGTGATTTTCACTACAAAAAAAATGGTTGGCTAAAAATCTGATCAAAAGGTTTAGATTTTTAGACTTTGTAAGACCATATTTTACGTATCTATTGTCATCATTATCATAGTCATTGTGGCCACCATCATCATCGTTTCCATTATCTTTGTCATTGTTGTTTTAGTTATTGTTGTTGCTATTATTATTAACTATTATTATATTCTTTATGTTAAGGGGAGTAATTCTACACCTTTACACCTTGCCGCTACCGGTGGACATTCAGAAGTAGTACAAGTGTTATTGACTGCTGGAGCTAATTCAACTCAGACGGACAAGGTACGCATTGCTTTTAAAAATATCCTTGCACGAAAGAAGTTATTTTGGTGTTTCTAATGAAAGTTTTAGCTTCGAAGATAGATTGAATTACTGGCCTACGAAACAGCATTCTTTGCCATTTTAGTGTTCATTTTTATCATAGAGAACGGACATGTCTTATGGCCCTTGCACTTTTTTCTTATTGGCAACTTTTTCAAACTATTTGGTTAGCTTGGGGTTCAGCTACAATTTATAATTGGTTGGGAATTTTTTATACAATGTTGTATGGTATAAAATTCATGGAACCTGAACGGAAGATTTGTGTAAAGAGCAATGACGTTGAAAAACTAACCAAACTGAAAACAGAAAATTTCAACGTGTTTAGAGAGAGCCCTGACGTCTCTCTCTCTGACGAAGGAACTTGTAATAAGAAAGCCACGAACGTTTTGATTTAATGAATTATCACAAATGAAAGAATTACAGAAGGTTTATTCAAAACTAAAGATTACAATAAAACAAGTGGCGAGGAAGTAATAGAAGAAGCCTTATTGCTTATAAATATTTGACTTCCTGCTAGAATGTAATAATTTACGGTAGGTTACAAAAATATGATGATGATGATGATGATGATGAAGCATTAAATATTATATGCGGAACATTGTTGAAGTAAATCGTATCAAGCAACTAAGCGTTACTCAACATGAAAGATAAAAAAATGAGAAAAATGAGAAATAAAAAAAAAATGAGAAAAATTTTTATTCAAAGTAAATGGTTTGAACCTGGGAGAATCATGACATGTGAGTGGAAGTTGATCGCCCAGGTTAGTGTAGTCTTGAGAAAGACTTTTGGTAGAAGTTACTGACGTTTCGACAGCCTTTTAGCGGCTTTGACTCTGAAGATGAAAGCCACTAAGGCTGTCGAAACGTCAGTCCCTTCTACCAAAAGTCTTTCTCAAGACTACACTAACCTGGACGATCAACTTCCACTAACATGTCAAATTTTTGTTCTGCATCAAGGAATCTGAAATTTTTTACACTTCTGAAGTCATAGCCATGAATTTGGCTAGTTGTTGCAAATTACTAGGAATTCGAAATAGTAGGATTTTCAAACGTGATGAACGTTATCCACAATGTGCATATGCAAGAAAAACGTTAAACTCGCAACCTTCTGATAACCTGTGAGGCACTCTGACCATTTAGACACTGATAGTCAGGTGGCAAGCCAAAGTGCAGGTTCCACATATGTGCTGCTCATGTGGTAGCTTTGATAGTTAACAAACGAACGAATGTTTTCCACAATATGCGCTAACTTGTGTTATTACGATGTTATATCGTCCGATTAATATTTCTGATTTTAGTTTCGACAATTTTTCAACTTTTTGGTCTTTTAAACGTTTTACATTGTCAATGCAGAATTAATTTGTTTTATATCTGATGGATTGTGTTCTGTCTGTCACTTCCAGAAGCCTCAAGACCTCTGTTTAAAAATTAATTTTGTAAAACTATGCACTTTCCCGAACATTTTATAGCATGGTATGACAGCCATTCACCTCGCAGCCAAGAACGGACATACTGGTGTTATAGATATTTTAAAGCAGAAAGTACCGCTGAATTACGCAAGCCCAAAGGTAAAGTACGTTAATTGAGCGTAATTTTTCCAATTTATTGTTTTAACGTAGCAGCTGGGAGGTGTTTCGTTGGCCCGAAAGTTACCGGTAACCTAGGCATGTTTTCTCGGTTGAATCTTGTGGGACTGGATTCAAACTAAACATCTGAATGAGGGATCTTCAATGATTTGTAAAATTCCAACACAGATCTTATTTTACTAGTAACATGATGCAGATTGCAAGGTAATTTGTAGAGTAATATTTTAACGATCCCTCCTGTTTTTTAGAACCAAGTCTTATTTGGCCAATAAGACAACACGTAATGGTTGATATTTCGTTGACTATATTCCATTTACACATGTTCCATTTTTTGTAGACTGGTCTTTCTGCAATTCACGTGGCTGCACAATATGGTCGTACAGAAGTTGTTCGAGAAATTCTACAGAAAGCTGATATCGGAGATCTAAGGAGTGAGGTGGGAAAACAGCGACCATTTCCTGGACCAGCATTTATTTGAAGTCTGGTCTGATTCTGAGAAAGTATTTACTTTTGTTCATTTAGGCTCCCAAGGTTAAATCAAAGAAAGACGATGAGGTCTGTTAACTTCAAAATAGTTGGAATTAAATTTTAAAAAAGTTGTAGTCAGTCTGCTAAATTGTAATTAGTATTTACGTTTGCGAGTGAATATTTTAAAAAAATACAAAATAATGGATACTCCATAAACAGATAACATTTTATTACTCATCTTTCGACTATGTATTACAGCCGTCACCAGAAATCCTGATGATGACTGTAACAAATAGTCGAAACGTTGAGTAATACAATGTTATCTGTTTACAGAGTAATCAGTATTAATATGAAGACATAAAAAATCATTCTATCATAAACTTAGCTGGAACGTTTTTCGTCGACGTTCAGGCAGGTTGCTTAGTGAGTGCGCTGAAGATGGCTGTGGTGTTCCTCAAAGTTTGAATACTGTTTTTATTACAGAGTAGTTTTCATTTAGCTTTTTTGGGATAGTCGCGTTTTTATTTTTATGTTATTGCTCTATTTCTTTGGATTTTTCACTTTGTTTCTTTGTTAGTTTATTTAATCATTCTTTCTATGATTATTTAGTACGGCTACACACCACTTCATCTGGCAGCCAAGTCAGGCAACGATCAGGTGGTTCGTCTCCTCCTCAATTCTCCTGGTGTCAGAGTGGACACACCCACTTCACAAATTGTAAGTTCACTTTTCTATTCATTAGGCTTGTACAGATTGTGCAACGAAAATGCTGAAATTGCGCTCTAAAAATACTCAAAAGTTGCACAAAAGTTTCTCTAAAAATGTGAAAAGTTGTTGACAAAAAAAGAGCACAAAGCAAGATATAACCTATTTTAAAACTGCCTCTACTTGATCTAGCAAAATTTAAATTGTATACCAGTTGCTTATGCAACCCCATTGACTTGAATGAACAGAACGGAACAGAACAGAATAGAACAGAAACTTTATTTAAGGAGGCTAAGTCTCCACAATATTAGAAACTACAAGAAAAAATGAATTCTCAGTTCTGACACATGCACTGTAATTTACTGTCTCGGCAATGGGATCATTTCCAGGTATAATGTCCTGATCGTCTTTGTCTTGGTCTGCCATAGTTATGAACTTCAAATTCAAAATGCTTGTTCTACTAACTTAAATTAAATGGAATATCCGTTGGAATGGTGGATGGCTGGCTCAGTTGTTTACTGTCGGGACTTGCGCTGAATTCAGTGATCGCCTAATCTGGTTTCGACCCGAAGTATTCGGGAAAAAACAAATAAAAAACACGTTCTTTACTTCTTCCCTAGTTTTCACTAAAACTTTCCTAAAATTATGCTTTTGCCGGAGAAAATTGCTTGAAGTTGCTGGGAACAAAAAGTTGCTCCAAACACAATAAGTTGCCAAAAAGTTGCCGAGCACAATCTGTACAAGCCTACTATTCATTGGCATAAAATTAAAGGTAAGATTTTTCGCCTAACTATTGTGGAGAGAACTACATTTTGGAGATAACCATATCTTACAGATTCTCTACTTCAAAAAAAAACCAAACAAAAATAGGTATGATAGGACCACCTTGATTGACAGCTAACCGAGATGGAAATTTATAGCACAATTTACAGCAGTCAATCCAATAATCATCCGTAATAATCAATCCCAAACAATCATCCAATAATCTTTTACCATGAAAATAGTCTTGTACCTGCAGTACATCAGATTCAAATGACTGGGGACGTAATACATATATTTTCTGAAGGTACAGAAAACCAGACAGTAACTAGCGTCTTTGTGATCCTCTGTTTTCCTTTTTATCCCTAGGGATCCTTACCCCTTCATCTGGCATCAGGTAGTGGTCATGCCGGTGTGGTTAGTTTGTTGTTGAGCAAGAACTCTCATCAGCTCGACACTAAAGATGTGGACGGTCGGACCGCATTTCATTTTGCTGCATCTAACGGTCGTCTTAGTGTGCTTACTTTGTTGCTGGCACAGGGGGCGTATATTGATGCTGAAGATAAGGTAGGATACCGGGGGAAAGAAAAGAGAGCCCAGGAGAGATAGGCCTGCTCTGCTTGGTTGTGTGATGGTTCCTGGCCCAATTCCAAACGAATAAGTTCAAAAACGAGCGCGCCTTCTCGAAACTGGAAAGAACTGGGCGGAAGCCCTAAGGCTCTAACGCACGGTGCGACTTTGCAGGGAACACTACGTAAAAGGGTGAATGTTATAAAATTTGATCAAAGAAATCAGTGCTGTGGTAGGACATGTTTGCCGTTGGACTTTCACTAACCTGACCAGAATTTGTTTAATACTTACCCTAAATCTAATCCTACTATCACTCGATCCCGTAAGATCTATAATATTTAGTAATTGCTGAAACATTGTGAGCGATGCAACACAGTGGGCTCTCGGCTTTAGGGTTTACTTCGCATGCAGTTGTCCAGGCGACCCAAAAAGTGACTCTTTTTGAAAATTTTATAAGTTTCAAAGCCAGGTCTTATCCCTGTTTACAAGCCCCAGTTCAGTGGTGTCGTAGACACTGTGCTTGCTTGTAGTAAAAAAATGCGGCCACGGGTTGGCTTTCAGACATGTTTCAGACACTTACAGAATCAGATATTGGATTACACTCCCTACGCTTCTTTTCGTGTCCAATTTCTTTAGTCGTCGTTTAAAGTTCATTGGTTACGTGTTAGTACACGTGAATAACACGAACGTTTACAATACTATATATGGTAACTGCATGCGTCACGACATGCTGTGCAGATAGTTGCACCTGTTCTTCTTTATCGTTTTGTTTACCCAATGGACTTTGACGTCCGTTCTTCTCTGGAGTGTTTAGTTGTCATGTTTATCTGTATGCGAAAAACAAAATATTTAAGCCGGTTTAACATTGCTGCAATTGCTAAAAAAATTTAGATTAGAATGAGATATGAAGCCAGCGAGCAACCTTAGGATTAGATTTAGCATAAGCATTGAGGACGTTCAGGTTAGGATTGGTTTGGGGTTAGGCTTTTACTAACCTGCATTCATTTTTTTTATCAAATTTTGCGAACTTGAAATATTCTCCTCGTGAATACCATTGCGGATTTCACACAATATGGAATGCAGTTGCTTGCAAGGTTGCACTGTGTGTCCGTAGCGTCAGGTTATTAAATTTAAGAACTCCACGTTATTGTGAACGTTAGCTGGGATTTTTACGACGTCGAACAACATGGACAAAACAAATTTTGCCTTGATCTTAGCTAATAACCATCGACGAAGCCTTTTTCCTTTGGAATAAGGCCAGGGAAACAGGCTAACTGTTCGGTGGGAGAAGAGAAACCTCATCGTTTCCGCGGATTCTTTTCACGGTTTTTTTCCCAGTGAGACACTCCTTAACTCTAGAACAAACAGGATCGCTGCTATACGGGCAGAGATATATGTACAAAAAGGGACTAGAAGGAGACTGGTGGTACAAAAAGTGACACGGAGGAGAGTAGTAGAAATATGCGATTGTGTTCCAGTGGGATGCAGAACTTATAACATTGCATTTACAGATTAGAAGAACAGAAATGACTGAGTATGTAAATTTTACTCTCTATTATTTTCATGTTTACAGAATGGCTGGACTGCCCTCCATTTTGCGTCACAAGCAGGTCACCTACCGGTTGTCAAACAGCTTATTGAATCCGGTGCTTCTCTAACCAAAGAAACAAAGGTAAGCTAAGTGTCAAGACGGGTTTAAAGGGGATTCTTGTGACACGTTTTGGCTTATGTACGCATTCTTAATGTATAAACAGTGGTTTATCCTAAAAGTAGAATGCAGCAAAGCTAAACTGTCCAGTAACCACTATGATGAAATGCCGAGTGCGAGAACGTAAGCAACAGCCTGCTCAAACGTAATGCAAATGTCTGGTGGATATCTCTCCAAACTAAACTTCTGTACCGAAGCAAAAGCACAACATGATCCGAACTTATTATCAGTATGAGGAACGGACTTAGCCTTTAATAGGAGCAGCTATCTAAAAAGAGGAGTGGGTGAGGTGGGCGAGTGAAGTTGTACGAAGCTCGCTTCTTCCCTTCTCGGAACATCTACAGTATTAAAGGCTGAGTGGTTACCAGAACATAGTAATCATTTTTTTTTTCAGTTTGCTTTTTACCCGTCTGTAATTCTCACTAATCCTGTGTTTAGGATGGCAAAGTTGCTGTTTGTTATGCAGCCCATTATGGTCATGTGGCAGTGGTACGCTATCTTCTAAACTTAAAATTTGATGCCTCACATTTGTTGATGGATAAAACGGTACGTCTATGAAACACACACCAACATTTAGAGTTAACTATACTTACGTCTGGTAACCATATGTCCGAAATGACAGCAAACACAGCTGAAGAAGAATAGCCATTAACGTTTTCTTACACTCATCTTGTTGTCCACTCCAGGACTGTAGCCGAGAGGAGCCTGGTGAGGGCCAAGCCCCACTGAAAGATATCCACATGACTCTTCTAAAATTTGCTAACATATCCGGTATAAAAAGTACTTAAAGTAAATGGTTTGAACCTGGGAGAATCGTGACATGTTTGTGGTAGTTGATCGTCCAGGTTAGTGTAGACTTGAGAAAGCCTGTTGGTGGAAGTGACTCATGTTTCGACAGCTTTAGCGGCGGTCATCTTCATCGTGAAAAAAAAGCTCTTTTTTTGAGTCTGAAGATGACCGCCGCTAAGGTTGTCGAAGCGTCAGTCACTTCCACCAACAGTCTTTCTCAAGACTAAACTAACCTGGACGGTCAACTTCCACAAACATGTCAAAGAGTACTTACTTATCTCCTTCTTTGCTGCCCTACGATCATTTAAAACATTTTAAGATGAGATTGAGAAAGGAAACCACCAAAATGAGTCTATAGTGGCAATAAATTATATCACCATTATTTCTGAATACATAAACAGTGCAGACTTTTTAAACTAGAATTAACTTGAGCAGTTTTCAAATTATCTTAACATGTTTGTGGAAGTTGAATATGTATCGGTTCTCCCAGGTTCAAACCATTTACTTTAAATTGTCTTAAATCAACCAAGATCCTGTCAAGTTCCACGGAAAACATATAGTCTCCGCTTCAACTTGTTTTCGTCGTCCATCGACGTTTTCCTCTATGACCTGTTTCAAACTTCGAACTCCAAGTGACCCAAACTGAATGGAAATGAACTAAGTCTGATGTGTAAACTAAGTTACATCGAGTAAAGTTCGAATTTTGAAACGGGTCTAATCGTAGTTGAAGTCTTAAACTGCTACCTTTTATTTTAGTTTCTGTTTGACCTCATGGTGTGTGGAAAAGGCAATGGCAACGAGTCAATCGTGTCCTTCATTCTTCACTCCCCAGCCCCTCTTTACGTCGCCGTCAAACTGTCGAACCACTTTCGTAACGAGTCCACAAAGTTCAAAGAGCGGAGCAAGGACTTGGTAGCGGCTGGTGATGCCTGCGAGGAACTGGCTGTGGACATTCTTACTTTAGCATGCGCAGACGACGCGAACAAACTCTTAAACGCTGTAGACGACAGCGGCAAACCATTTCTTGATGTACTTGTTGAATGTGAACAAAAGCTTTGTGTGGCTCACACAGCTGTTCAGTCATATTTGGGCAGTAAGTGGCGGGCTGGTCGGAGTTGGAAGATCTCCAAAGTCCTTTTTATATTCTTTGTTGCATTTATCTTCCCACCAATTTGGATATATTTGTCACTGCCATGGAACAATAACTACAGTAGGGTACCGCTGGTCAAATTTATCTGCCAGCTCATTTCGCATTTGTACTTCATGTTACTCTTTGTGGCTGTACTTATCATTCCGTGGGGTAAATCCCCCGACGATTTAGTTCCAGCGTGGTACGAAATTCTATTATTGTTCTGGCTGTGCGGTCAAGTATTGACACAGTTGACGGACCCGCGAAATAGCAGAGGGTTGGGTCGAGTTCCGCTTTTCGTGATTTGTCTCGCCATAATCGGAATATTCATACATTTTGCAGCCATTCCTTTGGAAGGAAGAGATCGTATTAACGTGATGTATGCTAGGAACCAGGTTTTTGCTGTGGCGATGTTCCTCACATTTGTGCAGTTACTCGATTTTTTGACGTTCCATCATTTATTCGGTCCTTGGGGAGTTATTATTGGCAATCTTATGCAGGATTTGGCTCGGTTTATCGTCATATTACTCATATTTATGCTTGGGTTCACCGCACATTTGGCCGCTGTGTTAAAACCTGGATTCTTGCATGACCCTGGGGACAAATACGTGGATGTGGCAAAGGTGAGTAAAGTCCGCCAAAATGTCATTGATATATTCAAGATGTTATTTTTTTCGCTCTTCGGTTCAGCGGAAACTGACGTGTTGTATAAACTCACCGATGATGGAATCCCAGAGTTTTCCATAGTTATCGTCGACTTCGTTTTTGGTTTGTACTCGTTAATAACGATTGTTGTGCTCATTAACCTGCTGATTGCTATGATGAGCGATACGTACCAGAGAATTCAGTCACAGTCTGACTTAGAGTGGAAATTTGGCCGCGCAAAGCTTATCAGGAAACTGGAGAGATCCACTCGCACTCCTGCGCCTCTAAATCTTTTCACGACCGCCGTGACGTACCTACAGCTAATTCATAAGGTGAAATGCCAGTGCTGTCGACCGGACATTATAGAAATTTTACACGAGGAAGCAAGTGACGCAGTTCCTATGCATAAATTTACCAGCACAAACAGCGTGAGTCCCGAGACGGTGATTGGTGTGTTTAACAATAACCAAACAGCCAAGATCGAGCAGGTAGTTAAATGGGACGGCATTGTGAAGAAATTTAAAGCCCTGCGCGGAATGGTCGACAAAGAGGAAACGACTGAAGCAGATATGACAACTGAAGTGGGAATGGCGGACAAGAGCGTTCGGGATATCAAGGAAATGGTTGAAGGATTTCTAAAAAAGATTAAAGTTAGTTCCCAACAGTAGGAAACAAACTATCCTCATTACACCAGTGAAAAGCGATTGTCATTCAAGTTGGAAGATCCTAAAATTTACACGGCCAGTAGACGTAAGTCGCGGACACTCGGTGCAACATAGATGACGATGAGATATGAAGCCAGCGAGCTACATTTGGATTTGATTTAGGATAAGCATTAAAAAAAAGTAAGATCAGGATAGGTTTAGAGTCAGGTTTTTACTAACCTGTAGCTTCATTGGTTTCTTTCTATCAAATCTTGCATACTTAATTTAAATATTCTTCTTGTGTATACGAATGTACGATTCAGGATTTCACACAATATTGCGTGTAATGCTGCATCGTGTGTCCGCGAGTTTATTTTCCTTTTTTAAAGTTATTTTCTGTGTGAATAAATAGAGGATGAACGGCCAGATACAGAAGTGCGAGCAAGAGTTCATAATTTTCTGAGAACGATGTAAAAATATGGGATGCTGTTTAGGCAGTGAATAAAACAGGGTAGAAAGTTAAAAGGTTGATAGACTGCCAACTTTATCTAGAAATATCCTGACGTTTTAAGCAAAGGCCCTTCCTGTTAGAGAAACGTGTTCTTGATAATGTTCTACATAAATTCGGCAGTCTACCAACTTTTTTAATTTTGTCAGTTTCTGTTTTTGTTTACCAGTTTGCAAGTTGGTGTTTGTTTGATTGTTTATTTTCTATCTGTTAATCTGTCTGCGTGTCTTTTTGTTTATTTGTTTGTCCGCCTGTAACCCGTTTGTCCTTACGTCTTTCTCCTCTTGACCATCTCATTCTTACACAACTATAGACACGTAAGACAAACAACAAAAACTCCCGACACATTAACAGTTATTTTGGGATGGCATCCAAATTCATCACAATACATGGTTTCTTTTAAAAATCTCAGGATAATCGAACTTTAGTACTCAGGAAGATCCACTAAAGAATGTAGTATCTCTTCAACAGAGTAAAGAATATTGTTGTTATAGCGAGTATTGATATGGCTGAGACAATGCATAAAAGATACGACGATATGAGTGAGAAATTATGCATAGATATATTGTTTAAAATATTCTAATAAAAATGAAATTATGTATCAAAAGTAGTTGCT
This sequence comes from Nanipora kamurai, assembly GCA_036872915.1. Taxonomy (NCBI): domain Eukaryota; kingdom Metazoa; phylum Cnidaria; class Anthozoa; order Scleralcyonacea; family Helioporidae; genus Nanipora; species Nanipora kamurai. Next base: position 49,205 of record JBAHVQ010000476.1, on the reverse strand, counting down.
CTAGTTTTTCACGTGGTAGTTGACATTTAATTTTGGTACCTCACCACCCGTACTTATCGACCAACAAGGCCTGTCAGTCTCTTTCCTCGCGACCCTGAAAAGAAATCGTTGATTTCCCTAACTTGTCTCAACCGGGGCGTAAAAAAGAAAACAAAAATTGAAAAACGCGAATCAGAGGCGGGAGCGTGGGCGTGGAGGAGGCAGAGTTGGCTAATCCCGACCGTCGGAAAGCTTTGTCTCTTAACCGGGGAAAAGAATTATCGATTCGTCGTCAGGAATAATATGTGGCCGGACGTGATGTCATTTTTGTGCTGAGGCATATGGACACCATCTTAGATTCCTTCCCTGGTTTCTTCCTGCGCCTATGTATACCCTTAACCCTAGTGGTCCACTCACCACTAATCTAGTGTTCGTGACAAAAAATACCTTACGAAACTTATTTCGTCGGTCTAGTTTGAAGGACCACATGCACGATGACATCCGTGAACATCTCACACTCGGTTTATCAATGTTCAATAATGACCCGTAACTCCAACACTCGGTTGGGAGGTCTCGGACGAGCTATTACAATTTCCAGGGTCCTTGAACATCCCTCCAAGTACCTTGTTTGGAAAACAAAAATTTCAGGCTTGAAAAGTCACTGAAAGTCAATAGTGGTACTTGAAACTCCTTGAATTTAGTTTGCAGAACTTACAGTTATATTTGTAAAAGGGGTGTGCTCCTGGGCGTGAGTGAACTACAATTCAACGCAGTATTGGTGTTCGCTACATTCGCACGGGTCATGTTGATTCAAGTCTAGCCTGCATCACAGCTTGATTATTTTTTCACAGGAAAAATCTGGGGAAGATGACTGGATAAAAGTCCAGGTCGCTCAAGTCAATCACCATTTCGATCGCGTAGCTTACAATGCGTTAATAATGAATGATCCCTGATTATATTTGTGTCGTGTGGTACTAACATTGCTGACTTCTTTGGTTCAACCTGTTCTCGGCTTGAAATAAACGATTTTTCAGAAGGATTATGATTACTTTGGTCATTAATGACAATGATTTCAATGCTAACCAAACAATTGGTGCAACACTGAACATCTTAACTCTTAACCGGCATTTAATGAATTTGAGCATAAATTAGAAGTTAACCTTGACAATGCTGTAGCTTTTATCTCCAACAACCAAGGACTAGGACGTGTTTTTGATTGTTTCCTGCTGGAAATCAGGGGTATGTCATTTCTAAAGCGTTTGTTATTAAATGTTCCGCCGTTTTCGATTGTTCGCTTGTTCGGTCTTAAAATATTCCACCTTGGAAGGTAAGGGGCGGACCTAGGGAAAGCCATGATCTGGGTCAAAATATAGATAATGCAATCGGCCAATTTACCGGATTTACCAGTTTCCCTTCTGGTGGTTCCTTTCTTATTGACCGTGTGACGTATGTTTCGTATACCAGATATTTTTAATCTGGAACCAAGTAAAACCACACACTACAAAGTCACCGTAGCTTTCACAAATACATTGATGTGTTTTCAGATTCTTGTAACTTTATTAGGTGTTTAATGTGCGAAAATGGAGAAGTCGTGACGGATGTTGACCTCAATAACTGACGTTACGTTCAAATTGGGTCGAAGCGCGTCATCCAGTTTCAAAATTATATTCCAGTAGGCGATATGGAGATGTCGGCATTTAAGCACGATACTCGTAATTAAGGAGTGCACCAAGTAGGATTAAGCGCATAAAAGGAGTCAACATACAATTCTGGTCATTATACGCTCATCTTTTTACTAACTCGATTGCACAAGCTGTATCAGAAATTACGGTATTCTGGCGACCATATTGATTACCAGATTAAAGCACTGATATTGAAGTGACAAAGTCAGCATGATAAATGCACTCGCCATAAATGGACGTTTAGCATTATTACCACGCCTTTTACCAGTAAGATTGACCAATGAGAATGACTCTTGGTTTTCGCGGATCATGTGAGCTATATCATATAAACGGGCGTGTGCTTACATAGACTGGTCACTTCGATTCTTCGAATGAGTTTGGAAGTGTAGTGATAAGATCTTCGAGGAGTCTACTGAAATAATTAAAATTATCCTTGAGAAAGATGTCTGGTGGTTTTAGTCACGGTTTGTTTGGCTGTTTTGACGATTGTTTGCTCTGCTTAACGACCTACTTCGCTCCCTGCTACACGTTTGGCAAGACCGCAGAGGCCGTTGGAGATGATTGTTTGTTGTGTGGTTTGGCTGTCTTCTGCCCTTTGCTCGATATTTATGCAATGTGCACCAACCGAGCCAAGATTCGTGAACAGAAAGGTATTCCAGGAAGCACCATTAGCGACGTTTTAACTGTTTACTGCTGCCCATTATGTGCTATTGTACAACAAGCTCAAGAAATGGGTGTCAAAGCACCTTTCGGCCAGTCCATGAGCCGTGAGTAAGGCGCCAAGCAAGATGTGGTCACGATACAACGAACATTTTTCTCGTAGAAGGCATTTTTTAATTCTCATACTTTACTCTGTAATTGACTAACTTTATTACTTTGTCTTGACACTGGTTGTTGAATAGTGTTGGGTTCTTGTACCGCTATTTCATCGATCATGCGGCCCGCTATGCTTGGAAGGAGGAAGTTATTTAGTCTGAACTACTACGTTTCGTATAACTCATAGTTAATCGTATGTTTGGATCAATCTATGACCTGTTTCTCAAAGTGCTTTCAGTATTTTGATTGTCTTAGGATCTGTATTACAAGATATAGACACTTTGATATTTCTGAGTGAAATTTACTGTGAAACCTTTAGACTCGATGTTTTAAATTATTAATAGCTTACCATGTTTTTTGATCGATGAAGGGGAAGTGTTACTATGAAATAAATTAGATGTAGACGGGGAAACCTCAATTATAAGAGACTACTTATTTCTTTATCCAATACTATTTAGTCCCTTGTTTTAATTGCTCGGTATTAGAAACATCCGCAGGACATATTACGTGTGTGCCATACCGGTAACACAGGCTAAATCTGCGTGAGCTTATCGGAGGTAGAGAAATTCTATTTTAATTTGTGGTTGTATTTCAGAGAGGATGGCAATAAGCGACTTCACTGGCGTGTCCTCATGCAGTGGCTGCGTGCAATCTCGACGGGAAGTCGCTGCCTTCCTTGACCAGATCAATGTATGAAATTACATGAAGATATTGGTGACATAGCAACGGGTGTTGGAATATAAACTTATAGTTTCATGTTACAGCCGAATAATGAATCCCGCGTATATTATACGATAAACATAAGTGATGGTCTGCGGCGAAGCAGGAACGTTATTTGATAATTCTAAACTTTGTGGCCCTCCAATTTGGAGGAACGTGTTCCAGACAAAAACTTACCGTTGCGAAGAAGTGCAATGGGACAATTACTCCAGGATGCCAAGTGAGGGTGAGCTAGACTGTGATGCGAAAAATTCCTTAAAAATAGATATCGAAAAAAGTGCGATATTGCGAAGGTAATTACAACCTTATCCCATTCACAATCGCGTGATCAATTACATGTATATATAGAATTGCCGTTAAATATACGTGTCTGCCACTCTGCTTACGTTCCCAACGTAAACCTGCCTGTTTTGTCGTTCTGAGTAAAAACGTTCTGATCGTTTATACATCTTGCCTAATCTTAAGAAAGAAGTTCAACGTCTGATTACTTTGGCTTCATCGATTTTACGATATTTTAAGGTCCATCTCTATTAAGGACTAATTACATGAGCCCCGGGTTCACAAACCAATCTCTTAGAAGTTGACATTTGCGATTACATGGCGAAAATTCCATCCCGGGTTTAAAAATCGTATGTAATTGCATGACAATATTTAAACGTAGATCAGATGTGAAGTTATAATCTAAAAAATGTTCTGGACATTGGAAGTTGAAAGCTTAAGTTGGCCTATCAGGAGCTGATTGCATGGAGCTTTCTCAGCCTGGTTCACGAACAAATCATTTAAAAATTGACGTTGCGATTACATGATGAAAATTCCAGCTCGGGTTGAAATTCAGCCCGGTTAGCGCTACTCGGGGTGAAAAAATCCTATGTAATCGGACGACAAAAGTTCAGCCCCGGCTGAAAATTGAAAAAGCGCATAGGAACTATGCCAAAATATGAAAATAAAGACTCGCAATTTCCGCTTGGATTAACTTTCGATTTCAATTTCAGCCTGGGCTAAAATTTCCCATGTAATCGGGAATATCAGCCTGGTCAACTTGAGTAGAAATTTCAGTTCAGGCTGAAATTCTTGATGTAATCAGCCCCTAAGTATAGGTGATATTTTAGCTAGTAACGTGATCAAGAAGACTGTTTTCTAAGAAAAAATAAGGTTTAAGTGGACAAAAGAACATTTTAGAAATTGTCTGGCGTGTTGAATGATAAATTTATTTCATCAAACCAGTCGACCAAAGACAAGGAAACGAGCGGATTTTCCGCCAAGATCCGTCAATCCGATGTTTCTTGTGGCCTGAGAGCGAAACACTTCTTTTAAACAGCTTTTGCCAAGTACAAAAAAACGTTTTTTTGATCACGTGATTATCAACAAATTCGACCTATTTCTCTCTACCACAGCAATTTTTGGAAACCAGTGACTCATACAAACACCATGTATAAATTTCCTTCCAAAAAATGTCGAGTTTAAGAAATGCAATTTCGTCTTATAACATTTATACCATGTCTTCATTCCACTCACATCGAAAGTGGTTTGCTTTAAAAGTAGTGTGTCGTTGAAAAAGGATTTCCGTACACTGAGTTTGAATAGCAAACTTGATGAATGATTCCTTGTGACGGAATTTTCACAAAGATAAATGTCTTTTTGGTAAATGTCTTTCTTATAGACGATAAATACATGATGAAGAACATTTACCAAACAGTTCTACTTGTAGAGTCACCTCTTTTGAATGTCTTTCAATTCTCTTCAAAGAGTTTGAGATTCTTTAAAATTTGAATCATGATTCGCGCTGCTGTTTTGGCAGCAAACCGGAAATACTTGGGATTCTTTGTCATATTTAGTTAAGTAGCCTCGTTTCGATGCATTCGGAGATTATAGCAAGAATGATTTGGTATAATTTGGGTTCTTTTTGTTCGTTTGATCAAAGCTGAAAAACCTGCGAAAGTAAGTAGGATTGTTTCAAATGCAGTTGCAAACGCACTTCATAGCTAGTTATTTCTGGGTAGTGATGTACGAACTGTTTTCTTGCTAAGTTTGTCAAAAGAAATACAATTTTCTGAGCCTCGGGCTCAACCTAAACCCAAGTTCGGACTTTATTCATTAGATCATAGTCTTTGTGCACTTTTTCAACCTATCTTTTAATTGATAAATAACAAATGAAGAGATAGAAAGCAAAAACGAGACCTCTCAAAAAGAAGGCACCAAAACTGTGTTGCTAAAATCAAATTTATATTTTTGATTTTACCCATCATCAGGCACCAAAGAATACTGATGTGTTTTCTTTACCTCCTGAAAGAAGCCAGTGTTTTGCCAAGACGTGATATTTACTGCAGCAGTGCTGTTTTGCACCGATCGGCCGTCTAGATGTTTGTAATACAGTTTGACCATAATCATACACTGTCTGTTTACATTATTTATCTCCATGTATATAAGCATTATTTAAATGGCTGGAGTGTGAAATATGCTCAAGTACTTAAAATGTCGATAAACTATCTTGAGGAAGTTAATCTTTAGATTAACTTCCTCAGAGTTAGTTATTAGCTGTTAGAGTTAGTTATTAGCTGCTGTTAGAGTCAGGAACATCCCTACATAGAAACTAACTTTTCATGAAAGTTTTTGACTGCACAACAGCTTAAAGTCAGACCATTCCTTAGATTGTTCTCTGACAAATTATTATTTCCTCAACGCAGTCTAGTCATCCATTTGGTGGAACTGTAGCTTCTAGTCTCCCACTCTACTTGTACCATAGCTCCTTTCATGTACCATGTAGCTTAAGTTAATACAAGTGAATCTGAAAATTTTAATGAGAAATGACATTCTATGGTGGTAAACCATCCAAGTATTTCAGAACATTGAAAGATAAAGTAATGACAACTACACTACTTCTGACCTGTGTCCCCCATATATTTACAGACCAAAAACTGGAAATGGCACATGGTTATTTCTTAATCTAATTCCATTCTATTTGAGTATCCATATCCTTATTTCTAGCAATCTGTTTCACAAGATGAAATGGTTTTAAAAAAAGTAAAAAAGAGGACCTGTCAAATCTCAATGGGAGGAGCAGTGAGTCATGGATTAGATAATGATGATCTAATCACAAAACTTTGTCAAGCTGACTATATTACATCCCCTGAGGTTGAATTTGCACTACGAGCAGTGGATCGAGCTTTATATTTCCCAGAAGGTCGTGAAAGCCTCGCATACAGAGATCTAGCCTACAAGAATGGTGATATACATCTGTCAGCTCCATGTATATACTGTGAAGTCCTAGAGGGCCTGGAACTAAAAGAGGGTTTGTCATTTTTAAATATTGGCAGTGGCACAGGTTACTTGTCAACACTCGTTGGTTTACTTCTGGGAGCCAATGGTACCAATCATGGTGTTGAAATCTGCAAAAATGTTGTTCATTTTGCCCGGATAAAGTTGCAGAGTTTTCTTAGTAATATCATGCCAAAAATATATGGTCTAGAATTTTGTGAACCAGTCTTTGTAGTTGGTGATGGTTTATGCATTAATCCTTGTTATCGCCAGTATGATCGAGTGTACTGTGGTGCAGCTGTCAACAGTAAATATGAAGATTACATGAAATCCCTCATAAAGGTTGGAGGAATCTTAGTGATGCCACTACATGATACGGTTGGTGAATTTTTGTATAATTCAAATACCAATTTTCAAAAAAAAACAAGCTTAAAGTGTTTTTTATGTGATGTTAAGTGTTACTGGACCACTGCTCTACCAGTTGAGCTATAGAGTCACCTGGGAAGAATATGTGAGTTTTATTGAATTTAAGTGCATGAGATATTCTTCTGACTACTTAATGCAATCTATGAGGAAGGATGTGTGCAGTGTTTCAATTCTATTTCAGAATCATTCTCATGGTTATATGAAAATATAGTTCAAAAGAGCAAGTATTACATGGAACTTCTTTTGTTTATAAGTATTTTTCTACCCCAGGGAAGTTATTGAAAATGACTGATTCATCATCATTCAAATAAAAAAATATATATATATTGTTTGTTACGGCACTGCTTTAGAACATGAAATAAGCTCCCTTTTCTTATTAAGACTTGAATAACATCATTGGATGAATGTTAACTTGAAAAGTTTGACCTAAGAATCTTTCCTTATTGAGCTGACAAAAAATTTTATAAAGACACATTCCTGAAATCTAGTACTGACCAGAACCATCTGCTACACCAAAAATAGATACCAGTAGGTTGCTGAGAATATATAGCCTGCATGATGACCTTTGTGGGCACTGTTAAAGGCAAAATAATGTGAGCAGAAATTGTGACAGAGAAAATATCTTTCTTTGGGTTGGATCAGTATGCTTCCCTTGCTGCACCATTGAGTTTCTCTAGAGTTTTTGTAACAGGGTTACACATGTGATTGGAGAATCTGTTACACATGGAAAAAATATACATTTTTGCAGATTAACACTGTTTTATCAACAAAGTTGTGGTAAAATTGTTTTCATGTTTAAGCAATATTATCAATGTTTCAACAGTATTGTTAAGAATTGACCATTTAAGGGCAGGGCTTATCCCTTTCATGAGTAAAATTGTTTGGAATTGTCCTGTCATGTGAGTAAAATTCTGAAGTGCACCCACATCCCTTAACGGATTAATGAACCAACATTTCTTGTTTACTAGGAATGTTGAAGTATAGAAAAGTAGTATTAAAAAAAGGAAGTATTTAAGTGGGTGAGCTCACAATGCAAACAACTAACATAATATTTAATTATAATTATTGCCTATTGGTAATTTTCTTAGCAATTCTATATTTACAATTATTTTTTTTAGCTTCAGAAAGTTTGCAAGGTCACTGAAACTGAGTTTGAGTGTACAACTCTTCTGCCAGTTTCATTTGCACCAATGATTATTTCCAAGAAAGTAAATGATTTGGGAGATCAATCAAATGTTACTATTGAAATAGGTAAATTGTTCATGATATATTTAATCACAAATATCATTCTCTCCGTGAATTGAAAAGAAAAGGTAATCAGTTATGGAGAAATAATGTTGACAGTGTTTCAAAATTAGTCAATGCTGAAGTTAGTAAGATCTATTGCATACCGGTAATTATCATTATCATTAGATAGTGCAGTTTTCCTTTTTTTTAACTGAAGTAATTTAAGGTGTGTAGAACTAATCTTGCTTTCATTCTTTGTTGTCTTGTTTAGCATCAACACCACAACCATTGCAAGCTCTTTGCCGAATTCGAGTTCGTCGTTCTCTTGGACCTAAGCACTTGAAGAACTTAAAAAAACTGAAACTATCACTACCTCAGCCAATCATACAGTACCTTCTTTACCAATAGATGGTTATTGTACTGTACTAGTAAGAAGAGTTCAAATAATAGATGCAATGTGAGAGGCTAACAAGACAAGCCATAGACAAACTGCAGTAAATGCTATGTAGTTTGGACACAAATTTGTCTTTCTTAAAATACCTAGATGTCTATGTTAGCATGTTTATTAGCTATTTTGGTAATACCAGCTATTTAAATGTAGCTACTTTAACACAGAGGGAATGGCTTTGTTGTCACATCATTTTCAAACTTTAAATGCTAGAAGTAGTTCTGACTTAGAGACTGTGTAGCTTGACACTTTAAGCCCGTATAGGGTCTAATAACTGTCTGGGACCACAGAAAAATCTTCCCTTCTTGCGTAAACTAATGCAGTGGAAGAAAGAACAACATAGATGTTACTGAAATAATCAAAATTTGCATTACCAGTAATTCTAGATAATTGTTTCCCTAGTGCTACTGTATGAATACAACTTAACCAGTCACAGGGATATTTTCTGTAGGTTATTTCATACACTTAAAATTTACACTGTCATGTATTTTCATCCACAATGTGGATAATCTAGAACAGCACAATATTATTGTTAAAATATTCCATCAGGGCTGTTGGTATGGGGTGGAACAAAGAGAGCACTTACACCAAAACCACCAAATTTGTGGTTGTAAATTTAGAGAAATTTAAAAGAATAATGTATCTTGACATTATTTTAAGCACATATTATTTTAACCGGTCCACCCTCTCTTGAGCAAAAAATTGCTGGTACAGTCCTTGGACATGCAGTGTTTCAGAAGTAGTATGATAATTAGGCTAAATATTTTGAAAATAATTCAATAATAGTCAATGCAAATAGATGTAAAATAATTACACATGTATGTTTAACAATACAATACTAGAGGGTTTATTGTAGATAACCTGTTAATAGACATTTTTGCATGACTAAGTTGGTCATTCTTGTTACTATTGGTTGTATTAATGTAAGGTTACTGTTGAATTTGAAAATATAACCAAAGATGTGCAAAGGACAGTTTGTTTCATTTTTACTGACATAGATTAAACCATCATTTCTTTTAAATGAATTAATGGGATTTTAGTTTAGTTTCCACTGCCATCTTGAATAGAATGGTTTTGAACCTAACTTTTAGTGTTACATTTAAAAAGTGTCTAAGGTGGAGCACTACCATTAGCTATTTGATATTTCACCTCACTTAGAGAAGTCAGAAGAAGTTATTTTTTAAGTACTTATAATCAACCAAAATATTTCCCATTGACCCCTCTGTGAATTAAAAAATATGCTTGAAACGTTTCCGTTATTTTCTTGTCTTTTACCAGTTTATTCACTTGCATAAAATTGTACAGGAGGGTCGTACGAGGGGGTCGCTGGCACGCTTCACGGGCGGAAATCGCGAGTCACGAATACCAAAATCTCATTTTCTCGAATCACGGAAATAATAAGCTTATTTAAGGTTTCTAGGAAGGCCCTAGCCGGTAGTATAGTATTTTTATCAGTAGAATAGATATGTAAAGATTGAGGGCAAATTACATTACAAGATGAGCAAGAGAGGCTGGCAAAAGAAAGGCTAAACTGCATACCTTGCAAATCTTAAGTAATGGTTGCCGATACTTCACGAGGCGTTACGAGAACTGCGCGATCTGGTGTGCATTGATGCCAGCGATGACTATCGATGTTTCTATTATTACTTCACACTTTCTCAACATCACGTCAAATAACTCGTAAAATCACGAATATCGGTAATTAATTAAGTTTTTTCACGGGGCACACGAAATCCTTGGGTTACGGATCACGAAGAATAACGTTTTAAGTTTACGTTTCCCGGAAAACATTAACAGTTAACACGCATCACCAAAATACCCCTGTACAATACGATCCTCTTCCTGCATTCCCAAAGCGGAAAACAATAATTTGCCAAGTATGGATGCTGTGTCCATTTTTGGTGAGGTGAAAGAGCGCCGTCTCAATTCGGCGTATTTGAATAACGATACCTACGTGAACTGTCGTAAAGTTTTGAGGTGATATCTAGTTACTCTGATACCAACAATGGGAGTGGAAATAGAAGTGATTAAACCTGGAGATGGTAAGCATAAGCTACTGAGTTTTAGGTTAAAATTCTACCGACATGCCCTCCGATAACCGGTCTTAGTGACTTGTCACTGTCACCTGTGAATTGTCATGAAATCATTTCATTCTTTCTACTCGTCAAGGTTCAACTTATCCCAAAACCGGTCAAACTGTTGTTGTGCATTACACAGGTAAATTTATTATTTTTGTAATCCTCACATCTCATATTTCCGGCTGAGATTAACTTTACATCGAACTTGGTGGTGTATGATTTCTCGTTATTATACTGCTTCCATTTGTTGTACAATTTTTCCAAATTGCGGTTTGGGGCAATTACCACTACAAACCTGTCAGCACGTTGGTCAATTAAAAGGTATAGTATAATGTTGATGTTAGCTATATAATTTGGAAGTCAGTACTGTCCTGGTTAGAATTCAATATTCCCAAGATAGCTTTCTTGAATCTGGTTGTCAACTTAAAAAATTCTAATTTCAATATTTTGGTACATCACGAAAAGTTTTTGGCAGCTAATACGTTGACTGTTAAGCAAGTATTGATTTCATTTTGACCCTCCATCTAAATGTTCAGAGTATGTGGGATTAATGATTTAGGGCATTTAAAGACTGTCAATTTCTAAAAGCATACTTAGAATCCATATTTGGACTAACAAATATTAATGAATAATAATTAACTAACTCTGCAGGTACATTGACTAACGGCAAGAAGTTTGATTCCTCGCATGATCGTAATAAGCCCTTTAAGTTTAAAATTGGAAAGGGACAAGTCATCAAAGGTAAGCAATCATGTTTTTAGACACAGCAATAGTAACTCCAAGACAGTGAAATAATTTTAAAAGAGATTTGACATTTCAACTAATGTAGTAATTAAAATGATTTCACTGTTTGGAGTTACTATTGTGTATTTCATTGAAATACACAGTGGCTCCCATAATTAATGTTTTTCTAGATAGTTTTTATGGAAAATAAATTATAAGCTACTAGTCAGTAGCTGTTTACTGTAAACAAAGCCTACAAAAACTGATTAGTCAAAGATATCAGCATCATAACTAGAAGTTGTTTTTCCGTTTGGATCATTATGTTGTCATGGTCAGTTGGTATTGAAAATAACTTCTCCTTACCGCTCTCTAATCTTTCTTAATACGTTCTTAGGTTGGGATGAAGGTGTAGCAAAGGTAATGTGATAATGTTTTTGTATAGCACGCTACTTGTGTAGACCTATTCCTGCTTAGATGGCTTCCCCATTCATCAGTAAAATTGTCTGGCATTAGCATAGAAGCACCTCTCTGCTAGAATATCTGAACTGAGATAGTCTCTTTTAATGCTTTCCATTTGCACAGAACCTGATAAAGTTTGTCTGGTAAATTCTGATAAAATTTGAATAAGTAACTTGATAATTTAAAGATGAGAGCAGTTAGTCCTGAAAACCTACATAAAATGTGCACAGAAATCCAGACGGAAACAAAGACTGTCACACGAACCAGCAGTATTATAGTACACCAAAGACAACCAGACTAAGCTTGCTATTGCAAGGTCCCCATATTTTTTTTTTCAAACCTGAACACCCTCCCTTCCTATAATAAAATTAACTTTCTATAGCCAGAGTAAAATGACTCTATAAAAGGTAGTCATAATAATGAATAATTATGTTAAAGTAGTTAAAAATTCTTAGTCCCAGTTAGAGATCATGAACCAGTCATACAGCTTTGAATTCTATTAGAACATTAGCATCTTTTTCCAATTCATTTTTATGTAAACTAAAGTAAGTAAAGTTCCTAAGTTTATTGATAACTGGATAACCCTATCAGTTACCCCAATCAGTTAACCTTAAATGTTACAGTAAACTGTTTACCTGAGAGGTCCAGTAAGGACCATCCCTCATGGATCCAGTGTTACTGTAGGAAGAAACTGGTGTACCCACAGAAAACTTGTGATGTTTGGTAGAGTCAAACTGGACAATGCTCTTCTCACATGTGACCAAGGTAACTTTAGTCAGAAAACTGCACGGAGCTGAAATTGAACCTTAGTCACAGAGGTAAGAGACATTTGCCCTACAACTGTGCCACCAACACCCCATAAGACATTTTTCTTAGATATTAACTTACTGAGAAACTGTAATAGTCTTTTTGGTGTCAGTTCAGTCCCTGCAGTAAGACAAGGCAAATATTTAAATTTCTTAAACAGTATTTGAAATTTTAATTTCAGATGAGTGTCGGTGAGCATGCTAAATTGACATGTTCCCCTGATTATGCATATGGAGAAGCTGGCTATCCTGGTGTATATCCTTTAACACAACTTGTCTTCTCAAAACTACTTTAGTGCCAAGGGGACTGGGAGGAATGACCTAACTAAAATGATTTAATTTTGAAGCAAGGGGGTATAGGTAGTTTGTAGCAATTAACCCTTACCCATATTGTTCACTTACAGTAGTTACTTTATGACTTCTTAGGTCAAAGTTGTTTTGTGCAAATCAATTTGCTTAGTACAGTATTTTGGTCCTTGACTGTTTTTACTATCCCACCAAGTTCAACTCTGATATTTGATGTTGAACTACTGGGGTTGGAATAAGCTGTTTTTAAACGCAATCACCATCAAGTGCTTGAATTGAATTATTTTGGTCTCAAGTACAAGATCTACAGCAAACTTGACCTTATGTCCTGAATAATATATGTTTGCCAGCACCATTTCAGAATAAAATATGATTGGAAAAGCAATAAATAAGATTTTAAAGTGGAAGTAATATTGTTTTTGTTTTTTAAATGCCCATATGTCTCAAGCTAACAAACTCAGAAATATCTTCTGGGCCTGTGATGAGAATCCAGTTCCATAACCTTCCATGATAATTGCTGGTGACATACTCTAACCATTTAGATACAGTACATGAACTCAGATGGTAGAGTGCAGGTTACATATTGAGCTGGTTTGTAGTTGGCAGTAAACTGCTAACAATGATAGCTTTGTTTGTTTTTTTAACTCCCCTTTCTACTATGTTTGGACTAGTCATAGTTGAACCTTGCTCTGTCAGTGCAATAATGAATTTGCAGAATGAAATAAACAATGTCCATGACATTTACCACGTACTATTCTGTTAACCTCACTAGACTTAAGTTCTTTGAAATGTATGCTTGACAAACACAAGTTCTTGATATTAATGGTAAACAACTGAATAAAACTCTTTCAAAAAAGAGCAGTATAATTATTCTCAGGATGGAGTGGGTGCTGGGATGCGATGCCATAATAATAATAATTATCATGACACCATTTGCATACCATAGTTGACCAGTCACAGGTGATTAAGATACCACCTATTTTATAAATCACAATTATTACTAGAACATTTCTGATAGCCCCTTGATGAACATAATCATGTGGTGTTGGCCATAATAATTATTATAAGAGGCTATTTCATGAATCACCATGTTGTCCAAAGACAGGTTTTTTATTGCTTTCATTTTGGCTATAAGTAGATGTTACTCTATTAGTTAAAGAGAGGTCTGTCATCCCCCTTGGCTGGTCGGTTACAATTAACTTATTTAACAGAATTTTTACTGGTGCTAAATGAATGAAGCAGCCCCAGATTCTAGTCTTTTCAAGTGTGGTATCAGCTGTGAGCTTGGCAGATGAAGGTTGAACTCAAGAGCCACCAGTGCTTGGATTTCAAACAAAAACAGGTCTTCAGTACTCACGTGAAACCAATTACATAAGACCTACAAAGATGGAAAAGAATCCATTATTACAGATATTAATTTTATTCAAACAATTTTAGGGTGCATTCAACTGACCCAATTCCACAATAAGGATATAATATTCCAAAATATTCCAGAATACCAGCTATTTTGAATTCTCAGGAACTATAATAGTAGTTCTATCAGACAGATATTTTGCTTTGTTCCAAGCATTCTTTTTCCAGAATGCAGTGAAAGTACACACCCTTAATAAATTAAACTTTTGTTTGTGTAATTGTTTCACTGTCATTCAAAAGCATTAGCAGTATGATAGCAGGTAATGAAATGGGATATGGTCCACTTACATCTATTAACTGTTTAACTGAATCTTTCTTGAGGTCATTATTAAATTTTGCTGCAAGGAGCAGACAAGATCCTGAAAAGGAAGGCAAAATGAAAAAGTGAACAAACATTCCCAGTGCTGCAAGGCAAAGAGTTGCACTTGACACTAGTCTGGCTTAATCAGAGTGGCTTGATCACGGCAATTGTTGTTTGGATACTAATGGGAAAACCTGGGAAACTACATTATGGAATTATTTTTTGGGAAATTCTAGCTTTTACTCTACACTGCTTTTAAGTCTGTTACCTCACTTTTCTGAGTTTATTGAAACTAACCTGCCACCAATTTTCGATTCATCTTATCAACTTTTTCCTTGAATAAAAAGGTGAACAGTCTATGAGCAGAAAGGTGCATTTGGTTCACAGAAGTACAAAATCGATCAACAGTTGCTCTATGCTTTCTTTGTATTACCGGTATATCCAATTCTCTTGAGAATTTAATAACATCTCTTTTTATCATAAGTTAGACAAGCAAGCTATCAGTCAAACTTTTGTCATGATATGTTCAAGAAATAAAACATTCTGACACTCAAAAATTTCCATCATCTAATATAATTATCACTTTTTCACTACAACCTGGTGAAACAATTTGTAGAATTAACAAATTAAGATCCTCTTGCACAGAAGCAAAGTTTCCTTGTATTTCTTATTTTAGTGGGTTTTTGTCAATACATTACCCATAAGACTAGCTTTTCAAAGTATACAAATGAGTATGTCACAGTGGAGAAGTCCAGAGAACACTAAAAGAAATTGAATTTATAAGAAAATGAAACAGCAATGTTCTGTTAATAGAAAAGCAGATATTCAGGTAGTTGTTAATACATAGACAAGTTGATTAATAAGCCTGCAAATTGTTTTAGTATGCCTTTTACAAGAATGCATTAAGTTAGTGCAAAATCTACAAACTGGATACCAAACCAGAAAACAAATTCTCATTCAGTGATTTGTATTCATTCATTTACCATCATGTTTACATTTGTTTGCCATGCAGTTTCATATTTTGTACCAAGTGGTGTGTTCCTGCAAAAAACATTCTATTTCTACATGCACC
Organism: Nanipora kamurai; assembly: GCA_036872915.1. NCBI lineage: Eukaryota > Metazoa > Cnidaria > Anthozoa > Scleralcyonacea > Helioporidae > Nanipora > Nanipora kamurai. The sequence continues at coordinate 33,494 of JBAHVQ010000476.1, read as the reverse complement.
TTTCCTTTTTAAGTAACTTACTCTGCTGATACAGTGTATGCTAAAAGAATGAAGAGTAATTCATTCTTTCAGATGTAACATACCTCAGCCGACAATTTTACCAAGTCGTGCTTCAAACTGCAAGAAAAGATGCTGTTAATTATTACAATATTTGCTTTTCAATGCTCAAAATCCAGAGTTTCAAGTTTTGATAAAAATATTTTTTCAAATTGTACCTCCTTAATTTTGACAATGTGATCTCCACATTTGGAAACTTTTCTTTAAACTGTTCATTTAAGTCCTTCTTTAGTTGTGAAGGCTTTACATATTCAATAATAGAGACCTAAAAATCAACAGATATTAAATCTTATAATGCTTACTCAACTTTTTTCCTCATTGTTTCACTACAGAAGTTAGCCCACATACTGTACTTATGCCAGTAAGCACCTAAGTATTTATCAAATTTTTCCATTCTTCAGGGTGGGTTAGATTGGGTTTTTATTTTGAACTGAACATAGACTAGGAAGAGAACCTTTAGTGAAACAAAACTTAACAGTACCAATTTTTTTAGTTAACAGGATGTCTACTAGACTGCTTCTTTACATTAAATTGTTCATACCATGAATGAGCTAAGCCGTAACACCTTTCGATGACGACCTGATCTTAGTTCTGGATCATCCAGTAACAATGGATCATAATTGTCAAAACTGGAAGTCTGTTCTCCATGGCTTGACACAAAGTTATCTCCTAGATTAAATAGACAAAAGATACCACATTTTCTAGACTAGATAAAATAGCTTGTGTAAAATATTTTTTAATTTTAACAAAATTAACTGTAAACTCCACCTCTGGGTGAAGGCATATTTTCCCCAGTACCACGGCCAGCCATGTCGAAGTTTAAACCAAAGGAGGATTGACTGGGAGTTCTTGGTTCTAGTAGAGTCTGAATGGGAATGGTCCCTGTATTTTTTCTCGGTGACAAGAGGTTTCGTGGTGATGTGGAAACACGAGAAGTTGGGACAAGTAAGTGAGCATATGAAACTGGCTAAAAGAGGAGAAAATTGGTCACTCAAAGCATGATATTTGTGAAAATAGTCATGTAATAACACTTTCTAACCTTATTTTGTGTCCCTATATCAACTCCTTTAATTCCGTAAATGTCACACCCATGTTCCCCAGAAATTCTCCTTAACCTATTGTACAGAACAAACTACAATTACAGCACACATTTTTGACATTTGTACTGCGAGAACTGCAATTGTTAAGTCATTTGTCAAACCAAACTTTTACAGATTGAAAAGGGAACTCTGTCCTTCCATGGTAGTACAGTCTGGAATCTATTTACTGGCTGACTCACACCATCAGATTTTATGGATTCAATTTCAATAAGTAGAATACGCTGTTATGCAAACATGCATCTTAATAATTGGGCTGCAGATTAGGTTATAAGAAGTGACTTCACACTGAACCAAAAATTTAGTTCCTCTTTTAAGATTTGACTGAACCTTAAAAGCTAGAATAGTCAAGGGTTATTGAATTCAGAATCGTTTATAGTATGCAGCTCATAAAATATTTATGTTGATAAATTAGCTATCACCTTCAGCTGAATACATACCATATATACTGTTACGAAAACTTTCAACAAATTCACCTAGTAAAGTATAAAACATAATCCGAAAATTAACATCTTGAAACTTGAGATACAAGTTAAAACAAGACGAAGACAGGT
>JBAHVQ010000476.1:6278-29633 GCA_036872915.1 Nanipora kamurai | reverse complement strand
ACAACGCTACCCAAATGTGCCCAGCATTGTTTACAAAATGACAAACTGATGCACAATTTGTTATTGTGTGTGTGCATTTTTGGTGTGAAAATTTTTTTGTGTGAAAATTTTTTTGTGTGCAGTTAGCTGAGTTAGTAGTTTGGGGCAAATTTTTAAGTCTGAAGTCACCAGAGAACGTATTTACGACAAAGGCTATCAGACAGCAAATGAAACAGCTGGTAAACTTGAGAAAAAACAAAATAAGCGCTTATCCGCTGGATAGACCACAATATTTTTTATCAAACCTTTTCCCAAGCAAATATCCTCGATATTTCGCGAAGTTTTTACTTGATGTATTTATCAAATTAGTTTGCCATAGTTTGGACTCCCTAAGCGAAGTTGCTCTCGTGTGACTTCGTTGAACAGAATTTTCCCTGTAAAAGGTAGTTGTAGAAGAAGCTATTTCAGCAGGATCAAAATTTTCGTCGTCTTCAATTGCGTTTGTCGTAGAAAAAGAAGACAAAAGCTTCGGCCTTTGGTGCATTGCTGGGTCCACAAAATTTGGATTCGATAGTATTTCTTCCTCCTCTTTGTCTAGTGTGGGTCTGAACTGTGTTTTGTTTTTCACAGTATCCATTTTGTTTCTATCTTCGTAAACACTTCCATCCAAAGATATGCTGGACAAGAATTTATTAGCTGCACGAACACGCTTCGATCTTTTTGTTCTTCGAGCTTTGATTTGAATTGCTTTGGCCGTCATCTTGTTTGTTATGAATTGATGTTTTTTGCGAGATCTAAATATATCTCTGAAACCCATGATGCCTTGCAAACATGTCGCCAAAATTCGCACTTTCAAAACATGGCGGACGAGTCAGGCCTAGCTGGAGTAGAAGAGTTGCTTTCAAATGAAATTGGAGCAGCACGAGTTGTAGTTTCCCGTGTTCTAACATCCAGTGAAGATGCCAGAGTGTTGTTACAAAAAATTGGCGAGTACGTTTTGGCCCAGAAAACTACAGAAGAGAAATTAAGAACGAATGTCACAAATCTACGTCGTGCACGTGTGAATGCTGGTAAGTCCCAGGTTCAGTAAACCATGCCAATACTGATTAAAAGTAACGTTTCTTAATTAAATTAGGATACTAGGTTGTCAGAATCTAGTATCCCCCAAAGAAATCCAGTATCCCATGTTTGGAAACTCTATAATACAAATTGCCGTATGCAAACAAGGTCAAATAACATGCCAAGAATGAGTCAATAAATTAGACAATAAAGATTGAAACGACAAAATTTAGACTCCAGAGCAAGTCAAAATAGAGCCATTTCAACTTTTATTATACTTTTTTTATTGAATCATATCTTGGGCTTCCAGTATGAAACTTTTCTGTGTACCATAAGTTTTATAACTGTGAATTAGAAGGTAGCAAACCAAGTCCATCATAAGAAAGATAATAAAGGAAGAAACAAACTCCAAACAATAATGTCATTTTGATAACTCAAGATATGAGCTATTAGATCAAGAGAATTACAATGAAATTGTAATTCAGACACACTGTCTGATGACATCTTTGAAATAAAGACAAAATATCACAATTTCATTGAAATTCTCTTAAACTTAGCTCATATCTTGGAGTTATCAAGATGACTTTATTGTTTGAAGTTTGTTTCTTCCTTTATTTCTTTAAGTTGTCAACTGGTTCTGCATTAAGAAAGATAAGCTCAGCACTTTTTGTTAAATTTATTGTTGGTTATTTTTTATTCCAGACCAACAGTTTAATCAGCTAGAAAAGCAACTGATCTCATGTAACAGCAAGTTAGAGCACAAGATAAAGTCAAATGACACAATTAAAAAGCAACTCCAACAGGCATGTGAGTATATGTACGTGTAGTTAAAAGTGGAAGGCTGGCGAGAAGGCAGCAATATTTTCTTGGGATTCTTTGGAGGGACAAGCTATGTTCTTCCTCCACTTCTATGCATGAAATTATACCTAGCAAATTGCCTCCAAAACAACACTTCTTACTTTGTCACAAGGCTTCAGTTCATTACTGCCTTACTAGTAAATATTATTGACAACAGATAAAGTTTAAGGTGATAATTGTTGTCGTGTCACTCTGCAGCATAGATGGAATGACAGTTATAAGGAGACAGTACTTGAATCCTGACATCATTGTTTCCTATTTCTTGTGAACATATTAATGAGCAAAAGCCATATTCCTTTTCTTGAAAAATATATACACTCTAAGACATGTCATTTACCAAGAATTATATAAATTGTCTTTTTTCAATCTTTTCAGCTCAAGAATTGGAAGTCAAATCAAAGAAATTACTTGAACTGGAAACTATAAAGGAAGATGCTGCTACAAATTATGTAAGTAAAATTTTTTAACAATATCCTTTTTAAAAGTTCTCTGTTTTAACTTGTTGTTCTGGTTTTAGTCTCGAGTATCTCAACTAAATGAGAATCTTGAAGCTGAAAAGCTTAACTTGATAGCTGCTGTTGAAAGAAAAAATAAGGAAATTGACCGATTAAATGGTAAGCAAACAAACTAATGGTGCAGTCAATCCCAGAGGCTTGAGTATAATAATTATGGTGCTTTAGGAAGTGCTGTTGGATAGGAATTGCTATAAAGAGCATATCTCCTTCTTTAAATGCATTGACAACCAGACTGTTATTGCTAATAACATATTATTTTGTAGGCAACATGAAATTCTAGTAGAGACTGAAGGTTAAATCAGAATGCATCTATTCTTTACTGATTAACTCTTTGACTACTGGAGTTGATATCTACAATTATGACATTAATGTATATTACCTAAACACCATTTTGTTAGTACTTTGTTAGTACTAGCACTCAAATAGAAAATATAAGTTGTTAAAACTATTAATGTCTTTGTAAGTAACTTTTCTAATAAAATGTTTAACTTCTTGTCTCCTCATCAAGTCCAATGCTAAAATACCATATTATAGCATATGATTGTAATTTAGGAGAGTGGAAGTCAATGTTTGAAAAAGTCACCAGTGCAAGTTCATTACAATATGAAGCAAAGGTACAATATGTCACTGAGGATTCATTTAGAGAAAGATTTAATTGGAAGAAATATTTTAATGATATATTTTACAGTAAAACTGACCAACATCAGTAAGTGAGTATATGTATTTTCAGTTGATATAAATTTTCAGTTAGATATTCACAAATTTTAATGTACAGGCAAAGTTAGATGAACTCAAAAGCAAAGAAACTTCATGTCAGGTAAGTTTATCCTTATAGTATTCATATAAATAAATGTAATATGAATATGCAGTAAATGTCATAAAAACTAAAGCATGAGTCAAACCTTGTAGACTAATAATAAAGTACTTAATCACTGCTGAATGAGACCAAAGTTTGATTCACACATACTTTTACTTTTGCCTCAGTACTTAGCTAAGATTAAAAAAGAACTTTATAACTTATAAAAATAGGTGTTCTCCGAATTGTTGAAAATAAGATTTTTAATACTGCTCTAAAAGAAATTTGATGACAAAAGTTATTTGCAGTTAATTTAAAAATAAAAACATTTTTAAAAAAGTCTTGGAATCCATATCACAACTTTTATGCTTTTGAACAACTTCAGTGTTACATTATAAGTGATGTTAAGATCTTTAATGTCAACTTCAACAATGACATCCTTTTACCCTTAATCCCTAGGGCTTCCCTGTATTCCTGTTGCTTGTAAAATCATCTGGCCTTTGCCAGTATAAAATGCCAAAGTGCACCCTTGCCCCTCAATTGTTTTAGCAAGATAATTTTTAACCCTTTAATGCCCAAGGCTCATCTCTGTGAAAAGTAAAAATATCTGGCATTAGCCAGAGTAAAATGCTAAAGTACTCCCTTATCCCAGCATGTTCATGGCTTTCAATCTTAACAATTCTTGACCCTCCTCAGAGCTAAAGTTGTCATTAAAAAAACACTCTCAGTGGCGTTGAATATAGAAGAATGACTATGTAGATAATTGCCTCTAAATAATTATCCATTCTCTGTGTTTTTCATCAAGAATTCTTTTGTTTAAAGGACAAAGGTGAACCTGGTGCCATAGATGTTGAGGTCCCTATTTTTTTCAAGTTTGAAAATTTTTTTTGATAAAATCTGATGTGCCTTTTTTCTTGAACAGCTCAGGGAAAAACGCTTAGAACAAGAAAAGGATCTGTTACAGAAACAAATTGACTGGTTAGATTCCCAGCTAAAGGAAAAATCAGATGCCTTTTTCACTCTTAAAAAAGAGAAGGTTTGATATAATAATTATTCTTTTAACCTTTGTATTTTGACCCAACTTTATCTGAGGAACTGATATATTGGAAGAACACAAATAGACATGCAAGTGTAAAGATGGTCACATGCTAGCCTGCCCTGGAAACTTATTAACTTGCTACCCAAATGTTGATATTCATTATCAGCTCATTTGAGTCATGTCTATGCAAACATTGCAGTATTAAAAGCCACAAGACATCCCACCAAGTATTTCTAATCAGTAATGCTTACCTTAACTGCAGCACACATCCTCCAGCTCCATCAGCACCAGGATAAATGTCTTGTTACTGCAAACAACAAGGAAAAAACCTTGACATTTGTATACAGTTCTATACCCATTCCTCAGCTGCACATACTGTAACCATATGCTATTGTATTACTTGTCTCTTTTACAATAATTCATGTAGTGGGTAATCTTTTTGTCTGAATTTGTTTCAGTTTAAATCTCTGAAAAAAAGCTTAGGAACTGCGTTACTTTTGTATTGTTAATGAACTTAGCTCATTTTTGAAATTTATATTTCCAGACTTCAAGTGTTCGGAAATTACAAACTGAGTTGGATGCCAAAGTTGATGAGGTATATGGTGTATATTCTGCATATTTTTCAATGACAAGAAACTCAATTCTTTCTAAATATTACTGTTTTTTGGTGTTGAAATCTGAGAAGTTTCTGCCCTTCCATAATTCAAGTCTATCTACAGAACATGCTTGTACTCTCTGCTTCCTTTTGCATACATAATCATGTGGACTAATACTTAGTCTACCTTTTAGGTTAAAAATTTAGAAAGTCTGACTGAAAACTTAAAAACCAGTAATGAAGAACTTAAGACCAAAGTAAATTTGTTCATGGAGAAATTAAAGGATGTAAGTAAAATTTGTATGTGGTTGGCTATTTGATGAGTAACAAAAATTGTGCAGTTGCTGTATAAAATGTGAATAGTATGAATGGAATAGTATAAATACCTTACTGCAAGAACTGTTTTTTGTAAACCATATTTGATAGAATTCATGGTTGTTTTATCATGACAGGCACGTGAACTGCAGACCAAAACTGAAGAACAGTACAAGCTTGAGATTTCATCACAAAATAAATTGATAATGCTGTACAAGGTAAAATAAAATTGAATTACTAGGAGTAGTAAATTGATAATGAATTTGAGTAGAGGTCAGCAATTTGTGGCTCATGGAATCAGCCTTAGCAACAGAAATTTAACCCATTGTCACAGAGTGGCTCTCCCTTTTACCAATAATTTGTTGTGATCTATTTAATTTTATATGACCAAGGAAGATGATAAAAAGGGCCATTGAGGTCAACAATATGTTGATTGTAACAACAACCTCTATAACAAGACATTGGCTTTTACTAACATTCTCTGATAATGTGCACAGTTGCCAAAACATCAAAATTCTTGGCTGAGAAGTGGATTTGCTGAACTTGATGTTGTGGCAGGAAAACAGTTGGCCAATAAGAATGCTGTTTGTTTTTTCACTAGTAAAAAAAATCATCTGGCCAATGGAGCATTTCAATTCCAAGTGTATGACTTTAATTTGTGCCATTTATTGTGAGGAAAACTCAGTACTTATATAATAAAGATGCATTTTCACATAAGTTCTGTCTACTGACTATCTACTACTAAGTTGGCAAGTTAGTGGCAAATCTTACCCACTTGATCTGAAACATTAGATTGCTTTTTTCTTTATAATTCATAGTCTTTATTTTATTAAGGATTCTGCTGAAGAATCTCAGCAAAAATGTAATGAACTTGTTAGCGCAGTGGAAGAATTGCAAAAGTTTTTAAAAGAAGCTAACAATGGTATGTCAGTTATTTTGTATTCTAAACATATACTATAAATATTAATCTCTTTTACTACTTATCACCATATGTTCAGCAGGAAGACAGAAGTAAGTCCAATTTTAGAGCCTTGCAAACATCCAAGGCTGTATTGCCCTTGTGTATACACATCATTTATTACATCCTCACGTCAGGAGTGATACCATTTCTTGGTCATTTATATGGGCTACCATAGTTATGTAGTCATTCTTCTCACATGTCACCAAAGTAACTTTAATCAGAAAACTGCACTGAGCTGGAATTGAACCCTTAGTGACAGAGATGGGTGACACTTGCATTACCACTGTGCCACCCACACCCCAATATATATTGAATATTGACTTGATTGGAAATAAAGAGCATGTCACTAAATATATAACCTATACCAGAGACAATCAGTTCATTTTTAAATACCCAACATTCCAACTTCAGCACTATATCAAAGACATACATTCAAATTTAATTGTAATACAATCTTGGTATGCTGACAATCTCAGACTGCCACACCAGCAGCTTCCCAAGTTGTTCAAAACTGCCTAAGCAGCACTCTACTTTTATATCACTCTTGTAACAAGTTGTGTGGGATACTTACATTTTATTTATTTATTGCCAGTTATATCTGGGTCACATATAGGAGGCTTTCCAAAATTGAATGTGGTGGTAACAAAATTTCATTGCCACCAAATCATGTTTGCATAAATGAAGTTGCTTGTGCAGATCAGTGTTTGGGTAAACGTGTTTATGTCACTGTTAACGCAGATACACAGAAACATTAAGTGACAATAACTGTTTTAACACAAAAATCATCATAAACAGGTTAAAGCTTAGGTCTGTTTAATGTTATAACATTTTCCAACAGCCTAACAAATTGATTAGTGATAGTACTCTACTTTTCAATCCAATTTATGATCCAGTTGCCACAATCAAGAACCCAGGTTTGTGGTAATGCAGCAGTAACACATATCTTATCAGAGCAATTTTGCATAACCTGTATACAGTAATGAGGAGGCCTGAATGAAAAACCTTAAAGTTTATTAATATTCAGGCTTTTTCTTACATACAGTTGTCCAATTACAGGGCATTTAGAAGCTGAGAGCAGATTGAAAGAAACTGAAACAAATTACTTGAACATGGTTAAAGAATATGGTAGGTAAATGAAAATAGTCTGTGTGTTAGATTATTGACTATAATGAGAGAAAAAACCACAATGCTGTTCTTTAGTAGTCTACTCCCTGGTGGTGATAGACTGAGGGTGGCTTTTCAATTTGACATGTTTAGATCAAAAAGTGGAAAAACTTGAGAGTGAGCTTAAGAATGCTAATGATCTTCTACAAGCAGCAAGGCAACGAGGTTAGTTCTGGTCTTGTTAACTTGTGCCATGGCACTGTGCTTCTTATGTACTTCCAAGACATTTTCTCACCTGTGAATATCCATTAAATGATTCATATGTCAGGTATTTTTTCATTTTCGAACAACCAATACATGACATGTCCACATGCAAAGCCTTCAATATTTTGCTATAGTTTGTGGAAAGTCAAAACTGTTGTTGTAATCTTTTTTTAATTTAAAGTACATACCATATAATTATCCTGTTTAAAATATGTAACCTTATCTATAGCTCAGTGCACACTTAGTAATGCTAAATAAGCAATATGTGAGGAGCTCAACAATTTCTTATTTTTCTTTCATACCAGGTGCTGCCCCAATGTCTTCTGAAAGTTTAGCAGCTTTATCACCTACTGCTGCTGCTACCAGTTCATTTTTAAAGTCTGGAATGACACTGACACAAGTTAGTGTAGACATTTCTTCAGTACCATTTTCCTGACAGTAATCACTTAAAATGGTGCAGTTATCTTTTATAACCTGTTTTAGCAAAACACAAAAACAGATGAGGAATGCATAAATAAATTATTTTGCTAATTGTGTTTCTATTTAGTTGTATTTCATTACCTGAAAATTTTGCTTTCTGAAATTTGACTTCAAAGTCCTGTTTTCAGTTTAATCATTGGTAACATATTTTAGGTCTATGAATGGTGAAGTTGAAGATTTTGCCTGTCAGACAAAACATGTATCCACGTTTTTCACAGTATCATGCAGATCTTTGACCTTCTGCTTTGTGATTCTTGGCAGATTTACAACCAATATGTTGACACCCTTGATTCACTGCAAGTAGAGAAGGCTGAAAATGCTCGTCTTAAAGAGTATTTGGATGAAATTTTAAAGGTAAAAATGCATTGTGTCTTCTTTTTGACATTCTTTCTCATACTGTGTAAAATTACAACCCTGGACAACCATCAGCCATCTTGGATTTCAAGATATCACCGTAGCAAAGCAGATGGTTATCATGTTTAGAACCAAAAGTTAGACAAGCAAACCAAAGTTGTCTCTCGAGAGATTCTTAAAGAGCCATTTTCTGTTGTTGGGAATGCACAAATAAATCATAATAACAGACACTCATCCATACTGATGTCATCTCTGCGCTTTGTCATTCAACATAAGTTTAAGCTACTTCCTCATTTTAGTTGGAATATTTTACTCACCATCTAGCATAATCACTTGCAACCCAATTGTACACAGAACTATTTTTCAAGACTGAGAACAATCCCACAACCTTCTGATCACCAGTGAGACACTCTGACCATTGAGATACTGGGACTCAGATGGTGAACCAAGATGTTGGTTTGTCAAAATGCCAAGTCATGTGTTGAATACACTTCAGGATACTTTGAAATTGGCACTGAAAGAGATATTGGCACTAAAGGAAAAAGTTAATTTAGTGAGGACATGTCCCAAGTTAAGGCTTAAGTTAAGGCTGTTAATGAAAGACATGTTCATGATTTTCCAGGGGTGTTTCCTCATGAACTGTAAGTGTCTTCCTGGAAAAGAAGCAACAGTTTTTTTCAATTTTTACTGCAAGTCTTGCACTAGTTCATTTACTGAACATGACAGCTGGATCTGTCAAAACATGAATTGCTATAAAAGATTACCGTAAGAACTGACATAAATAACAGTTTGAGGAAAACAATGCAATGAAAAAAAACAAGGAAATTTGCCTGTATAATCTCTGTAGTTTTACTACTGCAAAGTCACTCTGGCTTATTTGAAAGAATGAGACTAATAAATTGGTATGTGACTGCCTTATTTGCCATCCAACTATTCTCTTGTAAATGTTCTAGGAAATCCAAGAGAAAGCACCACGCCTGCAGCAGCAAAGAAAAGATTATGAAAGTGCATTAGATACCATTGACAAACTCACACAAAAATTGGAGTTAGCTATGGCAGTACGTTGCAAATGTTCTTTTTCCCTAATGGATGTGTGATGTAATATTTAAAAAACTAGTGGGAGTGTTTTAGATCCGATAAAACACGTGCTAAGAATTTTTCGAACGACTTAAAAAACAAAACCCTGAACATGCTACAGTAATTTGCAAAGAAAGTTGAAAGTTAATGTTTTCTAAGCTAAGAAAATTCGATGAGAGCAACGACTGTGTCTCTATCACTTATAAAGATACAACACGGGTACGATTTTCCTTTCTGTTTTCTCTCATGAATTCTTAATTAGGTTTTGAAGGCTTCTTTAGTACTGTCAACTTGGATTGTGCAAGTGAAGTATAGATATTTCCATTTATTTTGCCATTTAAAGGAGTGTGAAAGATTCAGCATGGAAGCCAGTGAGTCAGTAGATAAATCTGAACACTTAAAGCGAGAAAATGAAAGAATGAAAATATTAACAGCAGATCTTGGAAACCAGGTAAACTAATAAACTACTCTGATTACCACTTTGCTCAAACCCTCAAAAGACTGTGAACTATGTCATTAGTGTACCACAATGTGATTTGAACAGTATTTGTTCAAATATTTATTAGGTAAAAGTATTACTTAAAGAATGTGAAGAGGCACGAGGCGGTGTTGTGAGTAGAGACCATAGCAGAGTGGCCATGTCAAGTGATGAAGTTTCCAGTTCATCTGAGGTCATTTCAGAACATCTAGTGACCTTCAGGTATTGTACTGATGTAAACTGTATTTTATTTAAATCCAGGAACTGCAACAATTATTGAAAGTTCTTTGAATGAATTAGTAATATAGATTTATATCAAAATGACAGTAAATATAATTGTTGTAAATGTATTTTGTATCTTTTATTATAAACCTTTTCATTATAATTCTTTTATTATAAGTTTTATTTTCTTTTATAAGTCTGTAGAGCCACTGAAGCACGTATAATAACCAGCAGAAGTGTGTATTGTTATTTTATAATGTTGGGTATATTACAGTATTATCTTCAAAAGTTTGTTGTCTTGCTATTATTTTGTTTACATACACATGAAGGGTGACTACTTCAGAGCCACAGGATAACATGAAAGCACTGTATACATGTTTTTGGTTTCAAGTTTCTTTCAAATACATGCGACTTCTGACACAATGCTGGGCACTTACAGACAGACACACAATGCATGGCCTGACCTTCAGTCAATTCAGTAGGCTTGGTTATAACAACTTTACATGATAATCATTTCAACTAGCTTACTGCCCTTACGCCTCACAATATAGAACCATTTTTCAAATGAGAATCTTTCACAAAGACTTTTTTGGATGGATGGGTGGTAAACAATGGTAACAACAAATGTGACCTCATACATCCTGGCATCTAACCTCAATCCCACCCAGGTCCCCAGCTGGGTGCGAGAAAAATGTTTTCTGCTTCCTCGTTCTTCTGCCAGCAGAACCCAACACTTCTTTTTCGATAAAATCTAACTTTTTTGTTGTAACTTACCTTATGAATTATTTATTTTAAGCTCAATTAGCATTTTGTTTAGTTTGGAAATACTTGTAGGAGTACACATCATTTGTATTTTTTAGAAATATTGAGGAATTACAAGAACAAAATCAAAAGTTGCTAACTGTAATACGGGAACTAAGCGACGATAGAGAAAATCGGGAGGTGCTGGATACCAGTAAAACTGGGTAATTAATGTCTATTTTTGTTTGTCTGAGTTATTTTTTGTTCGGATAAACCATTTTATATTTGCTTCAACGTTCAATGTTGCTACAGTTGTTCGTATCCCAGTCAATGTTTTTTTCTTGACTCAGATATTGCGAGACTTTTACTTTTTTTCTGTCATCTATTTGGTTTCTTTCTTTCCTTCCAAACTACATTCCTTCCAAACCTCGGACTTTGATTTAAACTTTTATTCTTCCAAACTTCTGTCCAAACGTTCTTCCTTCTTTGCAAACGTACTTCCTTCCTCGTTTTTGTCCATTCCTCTTATCTTACTTGCCATTCTGTCTTTTATGTGTTCATTCATTAGACATTCTGAGCTGAAAAAGCAGCTTGACAACGCACTCTGTGAACTGGAGGATCTAAAAACAGCTCGTGCACGTCAAGCTGAAATGGTAAGATTTACCATTTTAAAATCTACTGTTGCCTAACCACACAGTTAGAAATTCTGAAGTCAGCATTCAGATGAGGGAAAGGGATTAATGACAGTAGTATTTTGGTGAATTTAATGATTTTTTAGTATGACGAAACGGTCAATCTGTATTTTTTTAAAATTCACTTGTTTGAGTGCCCATGACTACCCGGCATTAACGGTACTTCCATTTCTAGGTAACATTTTTGTTACTTTAGTTTTGTTATTGAGCAATTTACAAGTTAGAAAGTTCTCGTTGGCGGTTCATGCAGTTTCATTTCAACTATTTCAACAATCTCCAATATAACCATACAAATACAGTGTTGCCCCTTTATCAAAATCTCTGTCAGAAAATCTTAAGAAGTCATATCATTACTGCTCGTTCAGCGGGAATTTGTAATTATATTTTCGGGTAAAATATCAGCATTTTCAAACACCCGATGCCTGAACATTGTCTTAATTCTAATCCTATTAACTTTCAAATATAACTCTAGTTAATTATAACTTTTTTGTGACGTTGTGTTTTCATTTTGTTCGAGGTTGAGGCGGTCGTTCGGCAAAGGGATATGTACCGAGTGTTACTTACAAACACCGGACAATCACCAGTTAGTTTCAAAATATATTTTGTACTTTCATTGTATTTCATTTCCTTTCTTTCCATTTACTTTTCGGTTATTTTGTTTTCTTAACTTTTTCCTACATATACTATTTTTCTTTGAGTCAGATTGCTCCTCAAATGACAACTTCCGTTAGTCCAAATTTCAAAGGACAGTCTGAAAACAGCATTGAGGAGGCAAGCAAAGCTTTGAAGGAGCTTCAGAAGCAATTTGAGTCATACAAAAGTGAAAGACTAGCAAGCGAAAAGTAATTCTTGGATCCATTTCGTGTTTTCTCTTATCTTCCATTGTTTAATGCTATTGTAGATTGTTGTTATCTTGTCAGTAAAATGTTTAAAATTCGTATTCCTAATTGGCTTGGAGAAGACTTCAGTTTTGAAGTTAAAAGAGTTAATGCAACATCTCAAGGCTTTTCAAGGGATTTAGAATGAGTCTTAGAGGAAAAACTGCAAGTTTTTGAAATGTACCGATTATGAGTTTGACTTGGTAGTATCTTGACATGGTTTGTTCCGAAGTAAACTTTTTTACGGTTTTACTGACAGACTGCTGCAAGAGAAGAACGAGGAGATACAGTCAAGAATAGCTGAGCTCAACGTTAAAAACGCTACAGTGTCGTCACAGGTAAAGTATTTTATTAGGTTAATTGTTTAATTGCTTGTTTTTGTTCTGATAGACCTCCTCTTATCTTACGAATATAAACTTACGGTTGACAAGAACTTACATGATTTCACGCACAAAAAAAACTTACATGATTTCACGCACACACCTATAAGAGAGAATAAAGTGCAGCGTAAATGGATATTGAAAAGTAGTGGGCAGTAAAATTTCGTGAACTTATTTTATTTGGACAACATAACGTTTTGACATATATCATTGCAGTTAGAACATGCTAATGAACGCTACAAGTTGTTGGAGTCCAGTTCTGCCAGCTATAAACGAGAAGCTGAAGCTCTGAAAAACAAGTCAGACCAGTTGTCCCTGACATGCGCTAAACTGGACACATCTTACGAATCGACGAGACAAGAACTTTCAGAAGTCAAAGAAAAATTGCTGAGGAGTGAGGTATCACATTGACATTGTGTTTGTTTTGATGTGTTGCAGATGCTTTTTAGCTGTGTGGACCTTCTTCCCTCCGGGTTTGTTAAAACACAGCCATATCACATACCCTTCTAATCTCTAACTCTAATTATCTCCACTACTGGAAAACAAATAAAAAAACTTTCCCTGAACTCTTGGTTGACGGCTGGGTCAATTTTCAGAAGGTGCAGGGTCAAAATAAAAAAATGTGGTAGTTTTTTTATTCCCCTATGTACTATTATCGTTCCCAGGTTATGTACGAGAACATGCGACACGAAAGAAGTATTCTTAAACAGGCGGAAACAAGACTGATGGAGGAAAATAAATCATTGATAAATCAGCAGAAAGGACAAAATGCTTTATTAACGAACCTGCAAATAATACAGGTCTGTATTTCTATGAAAAATGGTAGTGTCCTCATTCCAGTCCATTCACATCAATAAGACTGATTCACCGATCTTTTAGCAGCATGTATTCTATCCAAAGCTTTGGAAACTTTTGAGGAGTTATAACATTTTAGTGTAAAAAAACGAATTGTCTTTCGTAAAATAGGAGATAAATAGAAAGTTAAGATTTTTTCATTCGAAAAAGGTGTGAAAGTAATAAAAGAATGGCTATTACACCTATCCCATACATCTATTAGTTCTTCAGATTAGCTATGTCCATATACTCTGCTTTGATTTATTGAAAAATCTCGTATGTTTTCGAGATTGATCAGTGAAATCACTGTGAAATGTAGGATGAACTTCATTACATCAAAATAACAATGTTGCCGTAGGGAAGCATTATTTGCCATTTATTGTATCACTTGTTTTCAGCTAATCTGTTATCTATTTCTGGACAAGGACGTTTGAATAAAATGATTAATTACAAAATTATTATCCTTGTAATTTTTGCGTGAAAATAACTCCTTAAAAAATTCAGATCAGTCGCAATATTCTAAATATTTGTTTGTGTGTTTTCTCGACATTAGAACAACTTGGAAAGACAAGAATACGACACACGAACTCGTTTGACTGGCCACATTGAAGGACTAGAACGAGAAGTGACTATGCTGAAAGAGAAACTAAGTTCTGATGCGGATCACCATGCAAAAGTTGTTGAATCATGGGAGGTAAAGTTTTATGTGTCTAATTCAATATCTTCGCAGTTTTAATTAAATGGGCGTCTTAAATTTAGAAAACACGACAGATATTTTGTTATTGAAAAGAATACAAAGCTAGTTAACCCTTTACCTGATTGATTAATTGGCTAGTTGGTTGTTTGGTTGGTTGGTTGGTTGGTTGGTTGGTAGGTTGGTTGTTTGGTTGGTTGGTTGGTTGGTTGGTTGGTTGCTTGGTAGGTTGGTTGTTTGGTTGGTTGGTAGGTTGCTTGGTTGGTTGGTAGGTTGCTTGGTAGGTTGGTTGGTTGGTTGGTTGGTTGGCTGGCTAGCTGGTGGGTTGGTTGGTTGGTTGGCTGGCTAGATGGTGGGTTGGTTGGTTGGTTGAGCATGCAACAGTCCAACACGATGTCATTATCGATAGTTAGTGCCACAGTCGGAAAATGATGCTGATGTTTTCGGATGATATAATTACGCATTTCGTGGTATTGTCTTCATCGTAGGTTCGTGAGGGTTTTTAATACAAGATTCTTGTCAAACTTTGTCTTTTGGAATTTAGTCTCGAGTAAAGGAAACGAAAAGTCAGTTGGAAACAGAAATAAAGAATCACCAAGGAATTAGAAATCAGCTACTGACATTAAACTGTGAATTAGAGGAGTTAAGAAGGAAGGTAGGCCGTGACCGTAAATTAGTAAAATTGATTGAATGAAAAATATTTAAAAATTGTATGGTGAAATAAAGTATGATGCCTTTCTGTTAAACTATCGTTCAATTTCAAGTTGAAAGAGTGTTGATGAGAGTTTTGAGGCTAGATTTTTACCTGCTGATTAGTTCGTAGAAATGAAATGACATAAAATAAAAATGAAAATGAAAAAAACACGAATTTTATTGTTCGAACGACTAAAATATTGGAATAACTAACTGACGAAATTTCTTCGGAAATCGCAGTTTGATAATAAAAATTGAGGCCCAGAACAGAAGTCGGAAAACAGCCGTAATACCAAATCAGGTTTACTGCTAACGTTACGTCTCGTCTGGTAACGTGATCAGAGTGTAACAGATATTGATGAGAACAGAATACATACTACAATCAAGTTAGATGGACTATGGAATTGCAAATAACGTAAATTGTGAATAATCAATTATGAGTAATTGAACGACCAGCGTTGCGATGGTGATGAGAAATAGCGGAATGTCCGTGGTTACGTAACTTTTTACTAGTTGATTTGCATATTATGTATATTCTGTTATTAATATCTGTTACACTCTAATGATGTCGCGAGACGTAACGAAACGTTAGTATTAAATGTTTTAAACCTTCATTGGTGTTATGGCTGTTTTCCGTGTTCTTTGCTTGGCCTTAGTTTACTACGTTGTCAGCTAATAATAAAAATTAACGTCCAGCTATTTCAAATAGATGAACTTTAGAAACATATATGGAAATGTTTTGAGAGAATTGCTGTGAATTGATTGTAAACTCGATCTCCTTGAAACTATTTTTCTAGTTTGCGGAAAAGGATTCTCAGTTGTCAGCAAGTGAAGCTCGATTAAACGAAATATTAACCCGAAATGCAGAGGAAGACCAAGGTTAGTTGGTTACGTACCTCACATTTGTATAACCAAAGATTGCGTTGGTAACTAGTGACAACCGGCTCGATTTTGTAGGTATATTTTTGCTTTCCTTGTTTGTCGTTGAGTTTGCTTAAGATCTTTAATAAACTGCTGGAAACCGAAGACTATTGATTGCTTGTTCACTGTTATTTATGCCTTGCATTTCAGATGCAATGCTGGCACGAACTTTGCAAGAACAAGAAGAGAAGTTCTCTTCAACAGTTGAGGAGTTGAAAGAAAAGTTATCGGAAACTGATAGTCGAAATAAGGGTAAGAGGTGGCAGCATGAGATGGTTAGTGGTACTTTAGAACGCTAGGGATATAAAAGAAGAGGAACAATTACATCCGTTTGAGGGTTTTAATGATCTCTTAAGCTTGGAACGCGCGATGTTTGTACGCGGGTGTAGGTCAAATAAAAGTAATTTATTTGATCCAATCTACGTAACATTATAGCGTATTTTCTCAAACTTCTCTTACCTTTACCACCTGAGCGAGTGATATTCGTGAAATGATACGGTGTTAAATAGCGAAAGTGTTTATATTATATATCTTTATATTATAAGACTTACTTTTCATCCAGCAGTTTTGCGGAAATATTCCAAAGTTGACGTATTCATTACCAAAATTGCGGGGTATCAACTGTCTGTTTTCATTTATAGTTCTGGAGAGTCAACTGGAACTTGGCAAACGACATTTGGACCAGTATAAGGCTATGCTTGCAGCCAACGAAGACGCTCTTTCAGAACTTAACAAAGTAATTAATCCCAATTTTTTTCATCGTATTATTTCCTTCGCCCTCTCTCTGTCGTCACCCTTCTGGTCATGTTCTTTTTCACTGAATGCAATTGAATGTAGTATTTGTTCTATTACTGCTTGGCCTGGGTTTGGTTTGCTACTGTAGTTGCTGCTCTTGCAACTTGTATTTCAATTGCTGCGCTTGCTGTGCCTGTGCCTGTCATGGTTTTGCATGGGATTGTTGTTGATAGTTTGTTGGTAAAGATTGTGGTGGTAGTGGTGATAGTGTTAGTGGTGGTATTTTTTATGGTAGGCGTGTTGTTGTAGGTAGTGACAATGGAAGTGTTTCGGCAAGTGGAACTGCTTTCCTGCCTTAACGGTAGTGAAACTTTTTACTTATTCCAGACTAGTAAGTTGTATCAAGAAAAGATGGAAACTGAACAAACAGAAAGCCAAGCGTTAATAACCAAAGTTCAATCCGATCTGGCATCCACAAAAACAAAAAATGAAGAGTTGGAAGAAGAGAACAAGAACTTAAAGAGCAGACTTGCTGAAGAGACGGCCAGCTTACGCGAGACAGTGAACGTGCTTACCGCTGATCTAAAAAATGCTATTAAACGTGCTGACACCTGCGTGGTAAATGAGAAAAGAGCCAAGGAGTTATGTGAAGAACAAAAGGCGTTGGCTGCTGAAGTATGAATTTTTATTTACGATTTGTTTAACTGCTTAGTTTGGGGAGTTTGTCTAGGTATATTTAAAGTTGAGTTATCGTTTGAAAGAGGTTGTTGATGTGTCCTGACATACACCTCTGTTTTGTAGGCTCAAGAAAAATACGAAAAAGAACTGGTAAATCATGCGTCAGATGTACAGGCCCTAACACTAGCTAAAGAACAGGTACCTGTGGGTGCTGACTGCATTTCAAGTTTTGAGCTATAATTTTTGCAACATTTTTTAAAATTCTTTCATCGTATTCGCTATCGTAAATTTTGTTATTGTTTAGCTGCAAACTTTCAATGCTAGACTAGAAGAAAGCGAAGAGAAGTGGAAAGCCGCCGTAAATAACTTGAACGATTCTCAGGCGTCTTGGGAAGAGCAAAAGAAAATACAAATCGTGGAGATGGAAAAACTCGTTACTCGTTGTAATGAATTAGCCAATCAGAACTCTCTACTGCATGAACAAGGTGAAAAGGTAAAAATTTTGATTAGAACTCGTACATGCGCCACCTAGTTATTATTAGATACTGTTAGGATCGAGGTTATCTGACCAGAGCAAAGGGTTGTTTTAATAGTAGAACTCAATGTAGCATGCTATTAAATTGATTGAAAGGAGGAAGCAATCTGATAGTTTATTGGTGATTTTTAGTATAGTTAATGAATGTTGACTGCAGAACCTTCAGAGCCTGCTGTTTCGTACAGTGCCGCCATTATTCTGTGACCCTGTCATCTCCAGTTCTTAATGGGAGCCCACTAGTAGGTAATCTATGCAGACTATAAGAACATTTAACGTTGGGTTACTCGTGTTGATTCGTCAACCCCAACCATGGCTCATTACCCATTGTATAGTTACCCTACTTGGACTGCTGGCTCGAATTGACAACTATTGCTAGAGGACTGGTAAAATACCTTATTTTGCGCTTTGAATAAAATTGGACTAAATGTTGACTTCGGAGCCTGCGATAACCATAGAAAAAAGAATCGTGATTTGTGAAGGCGGTATTCTGGCAGAATTAACAAACGTTGTCCCCCCAACCTCCACGCAATCCTTTTTAGTTCTGCTTTTATGGAATGTTTGCTGTTCCATATTTTCTCTTCTTGGCCAGCATTCTTTCTGAGTTTGAAGTTTTATCATATCGACACATTCTAATTGTCGAAGCTGTTACGGTTTATGAACTTTAAGAACTATAAATGGCATACATGTCACTATCGACTGAATTGCCATTTCATTGCGATCCCAATTTTCCAGTTTCTTGCGATTAGGGCTGTACCAGCGTCTTCTCTTGTGATATCTTGGTTTATTTTTCATTATTTAGCTTTCTCAGCAAATACTTGCTGCACAGTCCCGTTCATCCAGTCAAATTCATCTGCCTCGCGCAAGTGAATCATCTGATGAACCAGATTCCAAAACCGTGAAAGATCTGTGGGAAGTAATCAGGTAAATCAATAGTTATCTTATATTAATCGTCAGTTTGTGGTCCAGAAATTTTATCGGTGTTTCTTTTTATTTTTATCAAGATTTATACGAAAAGAAAAAGAAATTGCTGAAACAAAGAGTGAAATGCTCCAATCTGAAAGGGTGAGATACCAACAACGTTTAGAATTTGTAGAAAAACAACTGGAAGAAACCGAAGCGAGCTTGGATAAAGAACGACAGAGGTCACAGATGAGCGCAAAGGATGCTAAGGAACATGATGAGATCGTGGAAAAGGTGGAAAAGTTGGGAGAAATGGAGGAACTGAACAAAGCACTAACTGATGAGAATGAAGTTCTTAAGAACAAAATAAACAGCACCGAGACGAAGGTGAGGCAACAAGTTACTTCCGTCGTGTTGTACATGTTGCGGATGATATTATGTTTTAATAATTGTAATCGTGGTATATTGATGTTGTCACGAGTTTCATCATTATGATACGGAAAGTATTTTTATAGTTTTGGAAATTATCATTTTAGTGGTGGTTGTAATGCTTATCGTGGCTCCCGTGCTTGTCAAGTTGTGCCATAGCTTCTTTGGCTATGGTGTTGGTTGTAAAGATGTGATTTCCAAGATTTATGGTGTTACGTTTTTGGTTATAAATCATTATCGGGGTTTTGAGATGGAAGTTATAGTAATGTAATTATATTTGTTGAAATGGTGTGATTGCGATGGTAGTTGTGATGGTGGAGTAATTCTTTGTAGAAACGAGTTTGGCTGTAAGTAAATCGTGGGTGACCAGGCCAAAATACAATAAAAGTACTTCACCCGTGGCTGTTACGGCTTAAGTTTATCTTTATATTTGCACTGAATAACCATGATTCACTGCTAGAACCGAACTCGTTTATTATGGAGAGAGAGAGAGAGAGAGTTTATGTGAAAGCCGTTGAATGGTTATCGATTGCAGGTGAAACAACTTGAACGTGAAATAGCTCCATTGAAGGAGAACATCAAGTCTTTAACATCCCAGAAAGATATGTTAGTTGGCGAAAAAACTGGTCTGAAAAATGAGGTATATTAATGTAAAGAATACTTGTTTTAAAAACGGCTAAAATTATAAAAAGAATTGGTGATAGCGTTATACCTAGAAAATAGCTATCAAATTACTTTTTATTAAAGAGGAAGTAAATACACTATACTATAATTGACTTAACGTTTATTATGTCCTGAAGTAGTGACAGCTGGGTGGACGGGTTCATAGTTTAATGCAACAGACAGTTTGGAATTTTTCAACATTTTGGATAAATTCAAAATGGTTTGATATTGTTAAATTTTAACTGGGGGTGTATAAAGCTCAACCAACGTTGTTGTCTTAACCCTTTCTTTGCCGACGGGACTTGTAAAGTGTTTAGTAGGCCTGCATATCTAATCGTTGTAAATAAAGGGTGAAACAGCGTTACATTACTTTCTATTGCATTCGTATTCAGCTTTAGTGGTATGAGTAGATGAGTGTGGAGTTAAGTTACTTGCTCGGTAGCTTGATTGCCAGGTTAGCTGTTTGTTGATTGTGTAGCTGGACGTGGGGTATACTAGTTCAACTGTGTGATTGTTTATTTTGTAAGGCTTTATATGTTACGTTTAGATTGAAATAATAATTATATGTTATCTCTGAATGTTAAAAATAAGATTTGTTTTGGTGACCTAAGGTGCTGGTTCGTCATTTGTGCTGATAATCATGGAAAAACGTAAATATTAGAGACAAAGTTTTGTGCATGTGGGAACTTGGCGTATTTCAGACGATATTCTGGAACTCAGAAATCGTTTTTTTTCCGAGATTACGAGCTTGGCGAACGTTCACGAGTCATATGTTACGTCCTTTCAGATTCAGCGCTGGCGATCTCGAACTAATCAGTTAATCGAGCAATGTAAGCAACAACCAGATCCAGAGGACTTGAAAAAACTTCAGGAAGAAAAGAAACAATTTATAGCGCAACTAAAGTCCTCGAAAGATGAAGTTCAGAAATCTAAAGTACAAGTGGAGGCCTTGCGAAACGAAATTTCAAGATTACAGGCAGAAATAAACGTGAAGAAGGTTTGTGATATACCCCACGAAGCCTCTAGAGAGAGGAGAACAGTAAAAATTGTCATAAATTCCAGGAAATTTGTTTGGTGGCGGAATTGATCATCGAGATCATCCTAGAAAGTTGAACGCGTAGGATTGATTGCTAGACAATGGTTTGTCTTTGAAAATATACCAGACGATACTTTCAGGCCTGTCATTAACCCCCGTTCCGTATAAGCTACCCATGGATGGGCTTGCCAAGTACACACGCACAAAAATCTCACCAGTTATTACTGTATTGCTTGCTGAACAATGTCGCAACAACATCTTTATCGTAGATGAATAGCTTTGATAAAAAAAGAAATCACATATGTTCATGGTTGTTGGAGCAGAGAAAAACAACACTGGTAGAACAACCATGATGACTATTGTTGATGTGATTGTTTAATCGCATGAACAACTAATGGCTGAACAATGTCTTAACATTTTTATCATGGCTGAATAACGTTGTTGGCAGCATTGCTTAATGGGGTGCAGCACAACATTCCTAACGCCTGTCAACCGTGAACGAGTTGTCCGTTTTTCCATTTGTATTCCAGAGAAGCAAGCGTACGACACTGGTTTATAGCTTCAGGATGTTCGTTGCTTTACGCTAAGCCAGCGCAGTCCTATCTCTCGTGGCATTAATATTGGCCTATTTAAATGTATTTTTCACTATTTCATCGGGCAATCAAACACAAAATGTAAGGCTTTTTCCCGAAAGTAATGGGATTTCAATGCAAATTAATATCCATTCCTCACCTTAGACTGAAACAGCAAAAATTCAAGAAGAATTGAATTCTCTGAAATCTGAAAATTCCACCGCGTCCACGAAGTTGCAAGAAGACATTGAAAACTTACACAGAGAGATAGAAGTCAAAACCGAAGAAATCAATGAAAAACTGAAAACAATAAATCAAGTAAGGAATCTTTTCTTTTTATTGCCACCAAATAACTTGTACAAATAACCGAGTTATTGATGTTACTTGGTAGTCAATTCTAAAGGATGCCGTAAAATGGAAAAGAGAGTTGAAGTTTTTACGAATTACGAACTCGATATCTGCACCGCATTCACTTTCCTTACTTCAAAATGTTATTTTTTTCAATATAAGCTCAAGAAAATAGCTCGACGTTACAAGGCTCAATGTGATGAACTGACGAAAGAAAAAGAAGAATTAGGTAAAAAGCTAGCCGAGGAGAAGACACCGGAAGAAACAAATGAAAAAGATGACATTATTAAAACTCTAAATGAGGAGAAAAAAGCCTTACAGGATGATGTGGAGAACTTAACACAAACGTCCAATGCGAGCAAGGTGAGAGCAGATAAGAATAGAAATAGTTTTTTTTTTTAAAAGGTGTTGGATTGGATGTCTAACTCAAAATGATTTTTATTTCAAAGTTGAGTGACCCATGACTATCAGCACAGGATCAGAGCTCGGGCAGTGGGTAGATAGGTCAACATAGATCTTACAGTTAGACTTGAGACCTGGAACTAGAACCAGTGCTTTACAGTGACAAGAACTTTCCACAGACAATTGTCCGTAAACAAAAGGAGTCGAGGCCTGGTAACTTCGTGTTCTTGGTATTCGTTAAACAGAAAACTCCTCGACCGCCTTTCCTTCTAGTTAACCTCTGATAAAGACAAGTGAAAGGAGTATCTAAACATTTAGGCCCTGTTCACACTTGGTGCCATGCTACAGTGCTCGGGCACGGGAACGCAAGTGCTAGTTGTTGAGACAAAACTGAATTTT
This sequence comes from Nanipora kamurai, assembly GCA_036872915.1. Taxonomy (NCBI): domain Eukaryota; kingdom Metazoa; phylum Cnidaria; class Anthozoa; order Scleralcyonacea; family Helioporidae; genus Nanipora; species Nanipora kamurai. The sequence goes on along the minus strand of JBAHVQ010000476.1, from coordinate 7,007 downwards.
GCACCATTAGTACTATGGAGTGATGGGCATCTATCCTGAACAGGGCTTCAACAAAAATTCGGCAGTCTGCCAACTTTCTAATTAGTCTGTTAACGTTCTAATGTTTTATGGACTGATCGAGGCATTTAATGGAAGAGTCCAATACTGTCTCAAGCGTTCGCTATTTCTTGTCAAACGAACCGATATTTTAGGAATAAATCGAGACCAAATACAGCCTAACATATACAAGTATTTGATCGTGGAATCATAACATGTCTCGGATAGTTTTTATTTGTGTTTTGCTCGCTTAGTATTAACGAGTTTGAGAAGTTATGTTCAAGTTATTTTAAGTCTAGTAAACGTCAAGTGTTTCGCATATTCACGTGGCTGCGTTGGAGAACATTTTGTTTCAATTTACTTAAGTTTCTTTTTTTTTAATTAGGAAAGGGAAGAAAAAAGCAAGAAAACTCTCAATTCGGCTACTAAAAGGATTCAACAGCTGATGAGTGAGTTAATGTTGCATACATAACATAGTCAATGATCTATTACGTCATATGGAAACAAGATCTATCCATTCACCACAGTTCGGACGCCAGACTAGTTTATTGAGCGTAGTGGCACGTCACAGTAACTGGTTTGTTGGTTGGTGTGTTGGTTTGACAGACTGTTTGTGCGTTGGAAACCTTTAGCCGGTCAAAATTGGTTTGACAGACTGTTTGTGCGTTGGAAACCTTTAGCCGGTCAAAATTG
>JBAHVQ010000475.1:0-19237 GCA_036872915.1 Nanipora kamurai | reverse complement strand
AATATCAGCACATGTGTGATTATCAGTTTTAACAATGGCTGATTCGCTCATAAAACACTGCGTATTATATAATAAATAAGGAATAACAACGGCCCTAGATTTGATCCTTGCGGTACGCTAGTGCCTACAAAGCAACAAATGCCGTGCTCCGGAAACACACTTGATTGAATGAACATAGTGTAGTCAGTTTTTGTTCATTTCTGACTTAAAAGAAAAGTACTTTACTTTGTACTCCATCGATATCGATCTCTTAAAACTTAGAATAAAAATTGAAAAATGTTATGGTCTCTTGTACGAGTTAGGAGAACTAGAAGTGGTTATTACGACGTGAAAATATAAGCTAAAATTAAAAGTGCCAGCTTGGACCGTAAAAACATCGCCAAAGAAAACGGTGAGCTATAGAACAGTACATTTGTTGGATTAGCAAACTCAATACTAAAAACTTCAGACCTAGTCATCAAAGGTAACATATACTCGCAAAACACCACAGAAGGGGAAGGGAATATCTATAAATCAACCAACAAAAAACATGAAACAGTACACTGACCGACGTAAGACCCGCTAAGAATTCTTCTTTTCGAAAGAACAACGGTCATTTTCTCTCTAAGAATTAATTTGACCTTCACTGTCTTAGCGTCGGCCCGTTCACAGTATTTAAATTTGAAGTTTGAGCTAAAATTCACGGTCTTTCAACTGATCTCAGTGTGACTGGATTTTTAGAATACAAAGATGGCCGCCACGAAATCTTTTTAAGAAGTGAGCAGTTCAAAAACAAGAAAAAAGGACATAATAAAGCCGACTCTTGTAACCACTTTTGCACAAACAATGCTAAACAAGGTGTAAAAGTTTATTTTTTGCATTCTTTGGTATTTCTAAACAGTAAAACGTGTTATTCTGTTGTTTTTTTACGATGCTGCTATCGAGAAACACAAAGCTCGTAAATGACCAGTAAAACCATTCAAAAGTTTCAGTGTAAGTCTCTTTTTCTATCTGTGTGTCTTAACAAAGTCTTGAAGTGTGTTCTTTGCAATTTTGGAAAGTATTTCCGTGTTTTTCCTTCTGTTTACTGATTGGCAATAAATTAGCATCTAGCTATTGATGATTTTTCGGTATTTCGAACTCCACCGGTAAGTTCTTGTGATTTATCTTGACAAAACTTGACCGTGCGAAGTCTTTTTTTTAATGAGATATGAGATTGAGAGCTACTCAAAGTACTCGCAAAGAGCCCTAGACCTATGTCAAAACATTCTCTTACATCATGGATGACATGCTATTTCGACAGAGTCTTATCAGCAGCTCTCACTCTCGTATTGTATACTCGTGTGAGTAGTTTTCGATAAAATTTTGCTTCTGTTCTTCTTAGTACAACCCCGGTGAATGGATGGTTATGTTTAAGATGAACCAGGTTTGTTACTTCTGTTAAATGAAATGTCTCTGAAACTTGGACCATTGAGATCAACCAATAAGGCGTGTTCATATGAGAGAAGAAAAGACACGAAAGCTGCATCTGTAGGAGCATGCACTTTGGCGACTTAAATTAAGCCAGTAGCCGCTACTTATTCAGGTCGCAAACCAATTCGAGATGGGGCATTTATAGGAGAGATCACGGCTTATTTTAGGCCTGGCTTATATTAGTTGTGGCTAATTTGCTCTGGTACAAATGACCTTACTGTTGCTACTTCAGTGAAATAATACTTCACTCAAACCTGAAATTTGTGACTATGTGATGAACCAGTGTGGTGACATCAGTGAAGTAAAACGATCCAACAACCAAGTTGTAAGTTACAATGTCAGTGAATATAATTATAGTATCTTTGCAGTTACCTCTGTTTCGACAGTTACCATTCAATATAATTTATTTCGAAAAAAACTTTGGTGACTCCCATTCTTTATTTCATCAAAACTTTTTTTCTGGGATGGGTAATTAATAGGAAGTTTTTTTAAAAAATTCTGCAGTTTTTTTTCTCTAAAAGTAAAAAAAAATAAATCTTTTAATTTTTGGAAAAAGAATCTACAGAATTTAAAAAAAATCCTATTAATTACCCATCCCAGAAGGAAAGTTAAATGAATAAAAAAAGGGTCACCGAAGTTTTTACGCTACTGTTGCCATAGTAACAACCTGGACTCCTTATTTCGTCATATTTTTGGATGCCTAGAATGTGCTTCTTTTTGTTACATTTAGTTTATTCTTCTTCCAAAGTGTTTAAGCACATGTTTTAGGTCTCAAATTTGCGTACTTCATTTTTCGGGAAACTGTATGGAGCCACCTTAACAGCATGCGAAATTATTTCTTAGGTAAAGGCTGCAGGATATTAATACACTTAAAAGGTTGTTTTTATAACAGGTCTACGGTAAGAGTTTTAAAAACAGGGATACTTGTCCACGTTCCTGTTTCAAAAAGTCACTTTTTGTCAGCACTTTGAATATTTTCTTATGGATTTTCTCGGGAATAAGTGAAATTCAAACAAACTAGTTCGAGGAAATTAATCATTCTAATTTACGGTCAGTTGTAGGCTACTCTTGACAACATCTTATGACTTTCTTTTAAAGGTAGTTGGTATTGGATTGCTAAAAGAACGTAGACAATTGCAGGCATTGGTCATGATATACAAATGTATTGAAACTTGAAATTTGTAGGAATAATCTCAGAATATCTTGTACATGTTTGGAGTTATCTATTTTTAATATGGAATGGCGTCATCGGTCATTCTCATACTTGGGTGGAAAACTTTAGAATGCACTACCTACAAATGTTAAAAATGCCAAGGATTTTTCTATTTTTAAGTGCCTTTTAAAAGAACATTGGAAATGTAATTAGTTAGTTCACAAACTTTGGTACAATATTTATTTTTATGCGTGTACATGTATGTAGATTTTTAGGTCATATTAGCTCTTTTATTATATTGTAAATTATCTATTGCTATTCTCTGTTCACGCACTCGTTTTTAACGAGTCTTGTTGCTCCTCTGCGTAGCGTGGTTAAATAAAGTATTGAAGTATTGAGTTCGATCCGATGGTGATTTCAAGGCGCAATACGCCTCCGCCAGTACAACCAACTCAGAAAAAAAATTTTGCATATGTACGATTGCATATACACACGTTATTCACCGACATTATTTACCAACACCGGAAAACGTTGCCCAGTATGTCTTGGGAGACCGAGGTCTGTGCAATCAAGATGGGGGCAACGATTTCCCAGTACGGTCTCACTTTGTATAGTAAATTATTTATTTTTCCCCTGAAGAGACGTATTAAGTTAGACGAAACTTTCTTGTGAGTGTATTAAGCTTGTGAGGTCCATACTCTTCTGGTAGAGATCACTCTTAGCCAATCAGAAAGCGTGATGTACTAGAATTCTGGATAGGGGAATAATAATTTCTTCGCAGCAATTCGCTACTCGGGGGTCTAATGCAAGTTCTTCAATTTAATTGGCTATACTACCAGATTTCTATTCAACAATTAGACGAAGGCGGGTTGTCCACTGTTCTAGTAGAAACCAACTAGACGGATAACATATTATTTTAAAGAAATAAAAATAAATAAATTCTTTATTTCTATTTTCGGCATGAACTACATGGTTCACTCGCCGATCGCATGGATTGATATGCCTGGGGTTTGGTTGCTTTACATCGACATTAGTCACCAGAAGACTGTGACAAATCTACGACAGGTCTGAAAACCATATTCTAGTTTGAATCGCAAAATTTGAGCAATCTTTTCGAATTTATATGTACCCTTACAATTATAAACTTTCATTCCATATTTTGTCGCCTTTGTCGTCTTTCCTGGAATTAATTCATCCAACAAATTTTGCGAAAACTGGCCTGGCACCCAATCAAAACGAGATTTTTCACATCCTTGCATGTGGAGCCAAGATAGTTCCTGTAGCATTGTCTTCCGGATCTCAAAAGATGTAATTAAACCATGATAGGTCAGCCAATCAGAATGCGTGAGTGTAATAGTCCAGTTTCCACTATAGTTGATTTGTACTAATGCTCGATTTATATGGAGTGGCGGCAAGCAACTGAATAAGGCTCAGTTTTTCACGCGAAAAGCAATACTTATTCCCAGTTTTTCTTAATAAATTAAAAAAACTTAAGGCCTGACAAAACAATCGAACATCGTTGTATGCCACTGACTGAGATTTGTTCGTCCAATATTAATTGAATAAAAGTATGCGTTTAGTCAAACATCTTCCTCAACAAATGATGAAGTGGAACAAATCTTGGAGACGGCTGCCCCTTTTCCAACATTGCGGGAGAATAATGTTCCCGAATAGCAAAATGACAAAAGACTTACTGCACACTCATCAAATGACAATAAAACTGATATCATTAAGTTATTATAATGTTGTACCTTAAACTAACACAGACGTGTCTTCGTCTTCAAGTCCAAAGGTCAAAGTTAATTTGTCTTTTACAGTTAAAATATCCATCTCTTTTGATAAAACATTTGTATTCAAACATAGTAACCCTCTTTCATTCTCTACTTCACTGCGAGGAAAGAAATTTGCAACTCTAATACCACCATGTTGTGTGATTTTGTCGACATTGTAGGAAGAAACTTGTGACTGACTGCGCGTATCTAATTGCCATCCTTCACTTCTCCCAGCATCTGACCTAAGTCCCTTTCTTAGCAACTCAGGAGAACTAATCAACGAATCCGTAATCCCTTGATTTGTGTTTGTAAAACTGTTACTGCAGGAGTCTTCAAGAAGGCGTTCTTCTAATTCTTTGCTGAGTCCCAAACTCAAAGTTTCTTTGTGCAAAGATAACCTTGAATTCATTTGGTTTACCTGACTGTCTAAATAGTTCATCTTACCATACTTGTCTTCTAGTTCTTTTATTAATCTTTCCTGCAACATTCTTGCCTGAGATATAGACTCCTCTTGCTGTTTCTTTAATAACTTCCTGCATTTAGCAGATTGTTTCTTTAACAGCAGTCCCAGTCTCGTTATTTGGTTTTCAATCATTTCTTCCTCGGATAATCCATCTTCAACATCAGAGTTATTATACACTTCAATCGCAGAGTCCACTAAATCAATCCATTCTGACAGTTCACGTAGTCTTGTCTCATAGCAAGAGGACAATGTCTGTCTATGCGTTTGCTCATTCATATCCTCTCTGACTTTAGAATTACAGACATTCAAGTACCTAGCCATATTTGGCGCAGCAAATAACTCGGTGTGAAGTTTGTATTCAGTTGCTGTGACATCCTCAACGGTTTGCCGCTTTTCTATTGAAGTACCTGGAGGTTTTACAAGATGCTGTATGATTTCATGACATGTTGTATCTTCGTTGACATCACAATAAACTTCTCGTTCGTTAAACCATATTCCCAACTTACTCATCACAATTTACAGATCCTTTAAATGCGGTTTTCTTTTTAAGATGTAAAGAGCAGTAGAAATCAATAGTACATAAACATGCTAAGTATTGTATTTACAGCGTCGGCCGCAGTCCAAAGAGTGGAAAAATACACGAGGAAACATAGCTCTATATCACGCAATGGATCGGTGAGGAATTAACCATATTTTTACCAATCCAATCTAATCTTTGCATAGAAGTATCAATCACGATTCCTTTCCTCACAAACGATTTCTCCAGTACTTGGTGTATAAGTTGTACGAAAATTAGATCACAATACTAGCGCGTACCTTTGAATAAGATATGGTTTCTCGCCGCGTATCAGATTCTTGCACGTAATACGAGACATTCCTAGTCGTATACTTAATTTCCCGTTGATAGATCATACTGAACATTGAGTGGTGTCTTCCGTTTTTGTAACGCGATACGTAGACTCTGAGGGCTCCACAGTTAAACCACGTCATCAGTGTCATTTAATCTTATCCACGGTTTGCATTTAACTTAAGGTGGCGTGATATATGTACTTTCTTCAAACGTAAAAGAATGCAGCTTCCACCCTTAAAAACATTTTTTGCATCAAATACTATTTCTTCGAGAACTGTTCATGCAGTTGTTTTCAAAACGGTTTTCAGTTATCATTCAAAGTAGCTTCCTGGGGTAATTTTTCGTAGGGGACTGTTAACAACATTATAATCAAGACTAAATACGAAAGGGATCTTGGGGTTATTGTTAACAGCAAGTTGTCCCGGCATGGTCAAGTCATATGTAAAGTTAACACTGCCAATAAAATTTTATTTATGGCCAAAAGAACTTGTGGGAAATCTACTTCTGCTGATGTCATTAGGAAGCTTTATCTTCACCTGGTCGGGCCACATCTTGACTATGCTTCGCAAGTTTGGTCGCCTCATCAGGCGTACCTGTGTGCCACCAAGCTTATGGTTGGACACAAGCTCCCCTAAATGATCGATTGCGGAGAACTAACCTGTCTCTATCCTCAAGGAGAATTTATTTGAAATTACTTTTTCTCTTCAAATGTCTTTATGGCCATTATGATCTGACATTTCAAACTACCCGAAACTTTATGATTCCGAACATGAATCTTACGATTTAAGAAACGCTGAATTAACTTTATAAAGACACCTTATGCTAGCACTTCGTTTTTTCCTAGGGTTGCTCGACTATGGAATAGCTTACACTTATCTATAAGGAAAATTAAGACAATTTCTAGCTTCAAAAAGGAGTTGAGGGGGCATACTGCTTGGACATTGACCGTTAAGCCTAAACTGATATTATATTTAGTGAATTTTAGATATATACAAATATTTACATGTACATACTATTATCTTGTACTTTTATACGTAGAATTAATATTTTTTTTTAAATATTTTTTTCTTCCCTTTTGATAGTCCTTTTAAGGGAAGTTTTCTTCCTGTTTTCAGGCTCGCATCAGCACTTCTTTTTTTGGGTTTTTGTTACATTTTGCATACAGTATATGTAGTCTTTTGGGTTATAAAACCATTAAAGTAAAGTAAAGTAACTAAATAAGGCGTTGTACGCATGCGTAGCGATCTTATCGTATCGTTATTCTATCACGACAACAGCGTCCGCGTTACCCTGCATAGAGGCCCAATTTGATGGCGAAGGAGAATGAGGATAGGTAACCACAAGACGATCAAACGGGGAGGGGCGGGGCATTTTTTGTCACCCATCCCAAATCATCTCCCTCCACCTCAAATTGGGCCGTTACGCAGGCTACGTCCGCATCAGAACAAATATTATATTTTTGGATGTTTCCTTCGGTGAATAGCCTGTGTAGCTGGAGGTTTTTGGGGATGGGAGCGTGTAAGAGAAGTAGGAAAAATCGATGGCATGAAAACTATGGAATTTTGACCTGCCCGACTACTGGAGGACGGAAAAATCTTATTGGTTAAACGGTTGACGTTGATTGGTGGTTAGCAGCAAATAACTCTCAAAACATTAAAAATGGCATCCGTTGAAACATATGATGAATTTCATTTTCAGAATCTAAAATCTTAAGGCAAAAGGAGAGTATAGATTCTTACAACTGGGCGATTTTTGAAAGTCCTTAAAGATGTGCGAGTTCTTATCAGTAGAAGTGTGTTCTTTAATCCTCGTGGTGAGATGACGAGTTGTTTGTTTCGCCAATATAACGAGAATTACATTTCGCTCAAAGTAAATTGATACACCACAAATGATTTAAGTTCATAAGGAATAGGATCTTAACAGCAGAATTAAGTTCTTGATTTTGTAAGAGGAAAGTGTAAGTCTAATTTCTAAGTCATTGGATAAACGTTTAATGAGGCACTTTAATCTGCGTTGTGTAGGTATCGAATTAAAACCAATATACAGAAGTTTATAATAATGGATGTTTTTTGTAGGGGTTTTTTGTTTTGTATAATTGTCATCATTATTGTATGTTTTGATAGCGTTGTTGATGATACGAAAAGGAAAACAATTGCGTTTAAGTGTAAAGATAAGATTTTTAGATCATTCTGAAAACTACAGTCAGTGTGTTGTTTATTTTGCGGGTCCTATCAATTAGTGTCCTTATTAAACCTTTTTTAAAACTGAGAGATGTCAAGCTGAAAAAATGCATAAGGAGGCCGGTGTAGGTTTTCTTGTGAAAAATAGATGTATTGTAACAGTTAAAAGATTTTGTAAGTAATATATCTAGAAAGGGTAGTTTACCATTCTTTTCAGTTCCAAAAGTAAATTTGATATTGTTATGTTGTAAGTTTAGATAATTAAAGGAAACCATGGCATCATTCTCGTTATGAAATACGCAGAAAGTGTCGTCTACATATCTACGGTAGGATAAAACATCAAGACCGTCATAATTGTTAAGCCAAGAACGTTCATGGAAACTCATGAAAATATTAGCAAGTACGGGTGCTAACGGAGAGTCTATAGCTACCCCATCAATTTGGTCGTAAAACGCACCATCAAATAAAAAATGAGTTTGTAAAGTGGCAATGATAAACAATTGTTTAAGATCTTTTTATTAATCGGAAATTAGGGATTATTGTCGAAAATAAGATTTATAGCACTATCTATGGTATCGGTTAAAGGAATGTTAGTAAAAAGACTTTTCACGTCAAAGGATATCAAGAATTTGTTAGTGAAATTAAATTTTAGAAAATCTTCAACAAACGAAAATGAATCCTTAGTTGTATAGTCGTTAGGTATAAGAGGATTTAGAATAGAGCATAGGTACTTAGCTAGTTTATAATTATAAGCATTAATTGAAGAGACGATTGTCCTAACAGGAAGAGCTTGGTTGGGTTCATGAGGTTTATGTAATTTAGGTAGCCCATAAAATCTAGCTGGTTGTGAACTCTTGGGAAAAATACTATTATAAGAAGAATCATCTTTATAAGAAGCAAGGCTCTTTAGACGATTCTTCTTTTTCCGCGCCATCATTCGTTGGCCCCTCCCTGCCAACCCTTCTACAGCTGGCTCCTCCTTTTCTTCCTTTTTTCCCTGGCTCTTTCTTACCTGCCTTCGTTCTCTCAGTCCGACCCTTCTACCCCGCTCCTCTTCGCTGATTCCTCTGTACCGGATTTCTTTCACTCGCTCTACCCACCATGTCCCTTTTCCCTGACTCCTCCTTTTCTTCGTTGTTTATTGGATCTTTGTTCCCTTCTTTCCTTGATCCGTATTTTATCTATTTATTTATTTGTTTATTTATTTAAAAAGATTAAATGAGGGAAGCCTTATCACCAAAGGTGATTTTGATAAGGTCCCAAATATACATATATAATACGAAGGAGATAAAATACATTAAATGCATTAAATAAAATTATACTAGAAATATATATATTAAAAAAAACATGCTTAAACAGTCATTGAAGTCAAAGATATACTTAAACTTTTGTTCTTAAAAAAGACTATTTGATTCCCGGATCTCGGATGGTTCCCAACAGTAAAGTGAACTATATTTCCATGCTCTACTTGTGAATAGCATTAATAATTCATGAGGAAAATTCCAAAGAAATTTATGTTTAATCAATGCATGTAAATGTGGTACAACCACTAGTGGCTATATCATTTTGATACAACCACTGGTGGCTTTATCACATTCGCATATCAGTTCTTTCTAAACTCTCAAATACTCAAATCAAGCTTTTTTCTGAGTTAAAATAAATTCAAAGTCTTCGTTTCACAAGTAGTCTACAGCATTCGCGTGGGTGTTGTATCGTACATACAATCACACGCCTTCGGCTCGTGCTGGTATATCTGATACAACATCGCCACCACCGGTCATGTTGTAAATACTACTTATTGTGAAAACAATAACAATACAATTAATCTCTTGGAGTATAGAGCTTACTACTTTACAAGTTGAATAAATGGATAGCTTCAATTACAGGATTTGCAAAACAATTTCGTCTGCTCATTTTACTACCTGTTGGTTGGCAAGAAGACACAATCGCTATGGATCTGACCCTTTTGGGGAACCAGGAAAAAGCTACCTCAAAAAACCTAATGACGAAAAAATTCGGTAGGAAACCTGGCTTCAGATCCTTGGACCAAAAACTAGCTGCACTTCCTTTCTGCACGCTCGCTGATTATGATTCTTTGTTCATACAGATTTACTGTGCTAATTTGTCAATACGGAAGTCGGTTCAGCAACTGAGAACTGACTTTACCTGTTGCTTGTATCTATCGATCTCTCTCTATATATATGCAATTTGTTGTACGTTATATGTATAGCTACAGTTGTAATCCTAAGTAAATACTTGTAAGACATGGTTTTACGCTAATCTGGCTTAAAATGTTTTGAACGTAGCTTACAAAGCTAACCTTCATGATTCGTCTTTAAGCTACGTTCAAAACTTTTTAAGCCAGAGTAGCGTAAAACCACGTCTTATTCACCTGGCTGCGTTGGGAACTTTTTCACATACACCTATGATAATTAAAGGTGACGTGGGTCAATGATGAACGCCATGGAAAACGATTTTCTTCTAATATTACGCAACCGCAGAGAACCCATTATATTTAATGCTTTATAAACAAAGGAACAACAACGAAATCATGCCTCCGAAAAAATGCCTTCTTTTGACAATAATCACCAATTCAAGGATGATACAGTTTCAGTTCTAGAAGCATAGCTACGTATATCTAATATGAATTACGCAGCTTTGTCATGAAGAAGTTGCAAGTTACTCATCTGGGGTACTATTAAATAAATTTTGGACCAAAAAAGTCCATTTTCGCGCGCGTTACCGTCACCAGAGGTCGTGGCAGAATTTTTCCTTGGCTTTTAGCGTTTTGTTGATCGTTAAAAGTTTAATATAGTCAATATGATCAGTCCATGAAAGTGTTTCATCAATAACTCCAAAGTACTTGTAGTTGCTCTCTTTTCCAAGGATATAATCATCTACAGATAATGTGAGAGAACCAAATTTCTTCAAACGTTCAGGACCGCATATCAGCATAAATTTCAATTTTGGTATGTTTGAAATTAATCTATCATCATATAGCTGAGCCTTTAATGTTATCGTACACCTTCAGAGCGTGCTTTCGGTTAAATCAAATGGCGTCTCGAAAATTCATCACACAATTTTGGGCAATACCTCATTTTAAAGATTATGAAATTTTATACAAAAATATACCAAAATTTCTGTGTTCAATTAAAATCTCGAGTTTTAATGAATTTGCAATTTAATTAATTTTAAATGTTTTCTTCATAGGACCCCTGGAAACTTTTACCACAAAAGGGTGTCGGCGATTGTCAAAATTCGTTTCCTTTTTAAAGTTTTGTTAGTCTATAAACTTCATGAAGTCGCCAGTGCGCAACATAAGTAGAAATGCGCAAATTGTTCTCAACGCCGCTTTTTTTGAAAGTTTCGAAAGACGCTGACACCATTTTGTATTAAACGTCTTCAGGCGTCCTATAAAGAAAACAGATTTCAAATTCATTAAATTGCACTAAAGTTGGGACTCCTGGAGTGCCAACTCACTGGACTGGAAAACGACAGTATGCAAATTCGAGATTTTAATTAAACATAAAACTTTTGGTGCATTCTAGTATGAAAATTTTATTAACTTTAAAATGAGGTATTGTTCAAATATGTGCGATGAATTTTCGAGACGCCATTTCATATAATCGAAAGCATGCTCTGAAGGTGTTCGCTAACGTTAAATGACCCAGGTCTTCTTTTAGTTTGCCTTGAAGTTCATCACGGGAAGAAGCTACACAATAAATCTGTATCATCAGTAAATAAAGATACCTGCGTATCTTCCTAACTTCCCGTTCCCTACCCCTCTCGCAATCTCCTCACTTCGGTATTTTGCTCACTTCTGCCACCCCCAATTTCCTCTCCACTTTCGTTCACTCACCATGGCTTCCTATCTTACTAATCTTGATGGCAGATGCCGACAAACCTTATCTCGACAGTAAAAAAAGGCTCGTTTTCCATTAACAGTAAAATTCTTGTTATTTTTACAGCTTTAGCTGTAACAGTCTGTAGCTGTATAACAGAAACTGTTTAACTTCATACATTACATCTCTTTATATAGATTAATGCATTTTTTAGCCATGTAATACAATGTTCAAATTTATCCAATGTACATATTTTTCTTGGGTTTTCGACAGAAAAACAAAAATTCGCGATGTCTCGTGAAGTGTCATCTTCTCTGTTCACCATCCTGGTATCTGGTGAACTGCTGTCACCTACCCCAGCATCACAAGTTAATTTACCTGACGGATCCCGGGATGGATGAAGCCATGAAGCCTCACCTGACGTTCTGGTAATTTGGCAATAATGTTCCATGTAATCTTTCATAGCAGAGTATCTAGCCACAACGGAAAATCTAAGAAACTTTTGAAGTTTCCGTAAGCATATTGGACAAAGAAAGAGAGGCTGGTGCTGAGCTTGATAGACATTACTACTTTCATTCATAAGACAAGCGAAGAATGTGCAATGATGCATTCCCAAAGTATGACAAACCTCGTGAGTCAGGACCTAAAAACAGAAAATTTAACAAACATAAACATTTCGTGGCAAAATAATTTTAAGCAAACAAGATAACATGAAAAAATTAGTACTATGGAAATTGCAAGAAACTATCACATGGTAAGGTTGTTCAATAATTGAATGCGTTCAGTATCGCAATATAACTGTTAATAAAATGCCACCAGGTTTAAAAATTTTTCGTAAATATGCGTGTGTACAGTGAATCACTGCAACGTTAACTACACAGATGTGAGATAGTGAACTGGGCCAATCTATTGTCGGGACAGTTAAAAAGTCCGCTGTTATCTACACTGCACTGCGTGTTAAAAATTTGAAAAAGCTGTAAACGACGTGAATATGACTGGAGACCTTAAGGATACGAATCCTTTCTTTACCACTGAATTAAAGAGCCTGCTGCAAACCAGACAGGGGTCCAATTCATAATAAGCGCGCATAAAGTCTGAGCGATAGACGTACAAGGTTCAACAAAGACTTTTCCCTGTGGTCAAGGATGTATTTTTATTTATTCACTTATTTAAGTATTTATTTATGTATGTATTTATTTACGTATTAACTTATTTATATATTTATCTATTTATTTATATATGTATTTATTTCTTTATGTATTTTATTTATGTATTTATTTATTTATATATATGTATTCATTTATTTGTTTATGTATTTATTTATTTAATTAATTAACGATTCGCCACAGGCAGGCGTAAATGCAACGGAACGCGAAATCCTCAACAACGCGTTCACGCCTGTTGTATATAGATAATTTTTGGTAATATAGTTGTTACAGGAAAAAGAAATCAACGGTGTATCAACGAAAATAGCTCACGCCTCGAGATAAGTTTATCATATTTGAAAACATTGCCTGTTGGTCTCATTCATTTGGTAAATAAGGAGATGGAATGTAAGAACCAGAGGAGTTTTGTCATAAGGAAGTAGTAAGGAACTAGCAAAATATGGTTGATTTTTCAGAAGGTCATGTCAAAAATTAGTTAAATATTATTATATTTCTAAGTTATATTTTTAATTACTTTCTTTTTTGACATATTTTATCCTTTTTAAACAAATTTTGTAGATTTACAATGTAATACTTCCCAATGTAGACCGCGTAATACTTGCAGTGCCAGATATATAACCTATATCTTTGGTTTCTTAGCCTTATTTTATCAGCTATATTCTGCCGAGCTGTGCCAACACTAGCATGGCAAAATACAACTTGTAAACCGAGTAGTTTACCGTGCAAGACGGCTTGCTACAAATAAAGTTTGGTTCATAAACCCGATTGAGGTGACATGTTCTGACAAACGCGCTATTCTGCTGACTGAAAAACCCAGATTTAGGCTCCTTTGATTTACTTTTGGTGGATTACAGGCACAGAGCAGCGTAGCACGTCTTGATCACCCATGCGAGCCGTATCAAGCCTAGCTGGAAAAATATGGGCTTATCATGGTACAGCTTACAACTCTGTCCCCGGAGGGTTATAATTTACATGTGGAAAGGGGTATTCTGATCTAAAATATATGCCCGCTTACATGTAGGGCCTGCTGTAGCTAGACCTACATGGTGATTACACTCCAAAACAACTTGGTAGACACCTGCAGTGTGATCACTGTATATCTTCCCTAGACTTCACAACCTATGTGGTGATCAAGATCCGCAGAAACTTTGCAAATATCGTGGTTTCGTCGCCGATCAACTTACCAACTTGCATGGTGATCGTGGTCCAAAGGAACCTATAAGATGTCTGTAAAGCGGGTGTTTTGCCACCAAAATTAACAACGTGCATAATGACTAAGATACCAGCAAACTTCGTAACAGCTTCGCCAACGATAAATTTCTCATACAGTTGTGGTCAAAAGTTTACATACACTGTATTTTGTGTGATGTATTTGCAATATGTGGATAAAAGGTGTAGCAAAACTGAACTACTGCATATTCATAATCAAAATAAACAACAAAGTTATTCACACAACAATTTTTAACACACTTTATTCATTATTTTAACAACTTGAAGGAAAAGTTTGTGAATTGGCTAGGTCAAACGTTTACACACAATGGGCATGGTGCGTTTTACAGCGTCAAGGTCAGGACGCGCGTGAATTGTATGCAAATTTTTGACCTAGTCATTTTCTGCTCATTCTTCTGTTATTGGTGAAAAATTAGGTAATTTTGTTTCTAACATTTAGCATAAACAAATTATGCATTTGTTTTCATTATCTAGATAAACTGATATATTTTTCTATCGTCCTTTGCAAACAAATAGCTTCTATGTTGGTCAACATGCACTGTATGTAAACTTTTGACCACAACTGTAAATGTGCATGGCGGTACATATAATTCAGCACTTATTTGTGGTAAAACGATATAATATCATGATCACCTCGAATTCCTTTGTTCTCCGAGGGGATTCAGACGTCGAATTACCCTGATTGCTCTTGCAAAAGGGAAATCTGCCTTGTCGACGAAATTTCCCTCATTAACATGTATGAGGGAACATTAGATGACAAAGGATTCTTAACTTTCAATTCTTTCAAGACTGTCAAAGGCTTCGACCGTTGCTGTGCATTCTTTGACCCCTGGTTGAAAAAATTTCTTTAGAAAATGAACTTTATTTATTTCATTACTCCATCCGTAATCCATGTGGGATTGTCTAATATTTCATGTATGTGCAGTATGTAATATCGTAATGACATTGTTTTTGCATTCTTGTCTAATATTGTCATATCTTTCAAGATGTCACTCCGAAACTAACGTTTACAACTAATCTGAAAAGTTCGTAGACTACATTTCTCTTCAGTAACGCTCTCACGCTTTACATGCCGATCATAGTATAATAAAGTGATGTCATGACTTTTCGGGAAACTAGCGATTGAATATCCCCTTTGTCTCGGGAAAATTTGTAAAAGCCCGTCGGGCTATCATCCTCGGTACTTCAACTAATCTTCCCTCAGGCGCAGGGAAATTTAATCGTTACTTTCCCTAATGGCATTAGGTTAATTTAAGTAAATTAAATGTAAGTTTTCAATAATTCACTTTACTCATTTATTCATGCTCGGACGAAATTCCGAGTCAATAAGACAAAAGCTTGACTGATAATAAATTTACATGGTGTATACTAAAAATAGTGCTGAAACTCTCCAACGGCTACCACACCCTGCACATAATTGTAATAGTATCAACAAAGCGTAAACAAACGTCGGGAGTACAAAAACCTTTCAGTTTAAGTGCATATGTAGCGAAAATTAAGTTTGTCTTGTTTGAAAGAACCCTCGTAATTACAGAGGAAAAACACCTACAGTCTCTCCATCTCTCTCCGCTAACTTGAGATATTTTTGAGTTTGTTTAATACATAAATGAGACCTCCTATTCTGTCCTTTTGGCCGCAAAGAATTTTGACCAGTTGGAAAATAAGTCATTTCTGCAATATCATTCACCTGAATCGCTACATTTTAAACTATTGCTGTCATAGTAATGCAATAGTTCACAGACAACTCTCTCTTTAAAACAGATTTGCTATTATCCTGCCATTACAAACAAAGGTACGGCGAGTTTTTTTCCCATGACAACGCAAAAGGTAGCAGGTCTGGCTCACTGCGAACAGAAAAAACCCTTGAACGCGAAACTAGCACAGAATTATATTTTACAGAAGTGAGAGGTCCGGAAAAGAAGACGTTACTTATGCAACAACATTTTAAGTGACTTCGTTGAATACTATCTGAGATACAGCTTATTTCCTAATAAGTGAAAATGCTGTAACCACAATGACGTCACAGGTCGTCTCATTTACAAATCAAACGAAATCGAAATATCTCAAGAACGAGGTGAGTGAGACATGGAAAACTGTAGAAGGTTTTCTCTTCAAGAGTTCTTTCAACGGAGACTAACTTAATTTTCATAAACTTCATGCGCGCTTTAATCCCCTACCATATGTTTGCCGGACTTAGGTTTTTTTTTACAGCAAGTATGTTGAATAGTAAACAGTTCAAGTTCGCAACCAGTTAAAGAATAAGAAATAATTCAGACTGCTATATTATTTAGAAATATGCGACTCCAGAAAAGTTACAGATGAAACTATGTAGGGTAACCACGCAAAGTGGATATATTTTTGAATATAAAACATGAAGGAGAAAGCTATATAGAGTTCCCACAAAGTGGATATTTCCTCAAAAAACAAAAACAGTATAACGCTGTGTGAGGTCTCCGGTCACAGGAACAGCCGAGCAATATTTCAAGTAGTGGGATGCTCACAAACTAAGGTACCTCAAAGGTATTCCGATCACAACCAAAAACATCATTCCACATAATATGGTCTTCGTATTTGAGACCCTAACCTCACATATCAATAAATTGGGAGGATTCAGTGGTCTGGTTTCCGTCGAGCATGACTTTGTGTTTACACGACATTTAAATGATACATGTCTGTTTACACTAAAGACAGTTGTAAATATGCATGAGCAACGGTGACTTTTCAGAAACGTTGTCACGAAGTTAGTTTGGACTTTAGTGGAGTGTTAAGTTGTCCATCTTTTGTATACTTATTCTGATAACTGTGCACAATAAATTGATCTTATTTGTTTACTTACAAGTCTGTTGTCGCGCACTACAGAAGCATTATTACATTCAATTTCATCATCTGTTTTGAAACTGAGTTCCGTATTAGCGAATTTGCGATTCGTTTTGCCAATAGTGCCTTTTTGTATTCGTTTAAACAGATGTATTTGCAATATCTACACGAAACAGAGTATATAGTCCCTTTCATTTGCTATACAATACCAGATGGTGTTTACTGTTTTGTTTTTTTTCTTTTTGCGGGGGGAGATATTTACTCTGGGTGGTGACTACAAATAATGTTATAGGTAACTTGTCTGGAGTCTTATATTTCTAATCAGAGTACCACTCTAAATTATATCTTACGTATGTTTAATTTTAATAGTAGAAATTCTCAATTCCGCATCCAAAAAGTAAAAGGCAATTGGAGAAAAAAAAAGACTGTCGACTCGTTCAGTAACAACACCTCCTAGGATGCATGCAGGATTTTCATAAGGTGGAAGTATTTTTGAGAATCCAAACTGTAAGGTTGTAATGGGATATCATTAAAGCGTAGAGCGTCCCCATTAACACGACTAAACTGGTCATTTCGGTAGTTTCTTAATTTGATGTAAAAGGAAGACTAAGAATCTTGATGCAACATTAGACGTACTCTTTCTAGCGGGCTAATCCCTCAGTCAAGTTTCTCTACACGGGGGAATATTCGGCTAGAAAGGACGTCTTCGAACGTTAGATTATTATTTTTCAGGTCTGATCGGCCCTTATGCCCAGAAATTTTCGTGTTTTTTTCTAAAATTTACCATACTAACCCAGGTCTGACCACGCAAATGAAAAGCAGCAGGCGCATAAACTTCAAAGGCCTAATAAAATATGTTACTTAAATTTCATCAATTCAAACTTAAATATAAAATTGGGCTTCAAGTTTTTAACGAGATCGCAAATGTGTGAAATAGTAAACGACAGAAACGTTTCAACACTATGGCTGCAATTTTCCTACATTAAAACACCAGAACTCTATAACAATTTAAACAGAAAATACTTGACGTATTTAAATAAACCAACCTTGAGCACCCTCCAAACTGTTCCATCATCCAAAGTTATCGGGTGAAAATCAAGTCTTTTTGTTGATAAATTGCATGAAAGAGATTTTACAACAGAGCTGCATTCCAACATGTTGCTGGAAGACACAATGGAGTTGTTTAATGAGATACCAATAGAACTACGATGAACTGATACAGGTTCGTCACCCTTAAATATTCTTTCGTTTTCAACTTGAATGTTGTCCACCGTATTACCACTGGTCTGCTCAGGTTTAAAAATTGAATAATGACCAAAACTTATGACAGCACATCCTGATTCAAAACAAGCCTCACCAAGAACAAAATTCAGCTCAGCACTAGGATATAAATCTAACAAGGACCAACCAACAATACAGAAACAATCATCTGGTTTGATTTTCTTGAGGTAATCGAGAATATCTACAGTTATAGACATAATAATGTGAAAATTTAAGAATAAGAAATCCATACTTATAAAAGCAAAGTTTTGAGTTATAAATTATCAATACCTTAACTCTCTCGTTTGACATTTTTCAAAAGAAATGATAAATTATTCAGTCCATTCAAAATTCTTTTAAAAATCTTTTGAATCTGTTCGCTCATCAAATTTTCAATAATAAACCGTGCTTATAAGCGCAGTTGGAAGCTAAAGAGTTAAAGGTTTAAGTCATACTAATATGTCACTGACATAACCATAAACATAGATTACATTAACTAAAGTTCTAACTTCTTTATTAAAGGTTCTAACGTTTCGTTGTTAAGTAGCTACCTGCTGAAGACAAAATAAAGCTAAAAGATCATCGATAGGCCGTTGACTAATGTTTCTACTGATATACTGCAAAGAATAAATAGATATTATTCCAGTTATACTTATTTTACAATAAAATTGGTAAACTAAGTCGGTAAGATATCTTGAGGTGGGTTACGGTATGATGTCAAGGCCCTAAAGTTCTTTCATATAACAATACTTTCTGAAATAATAGTATTAAATGTCGTAGTCGATTGTGGTTAGGCTCAATAACAATCAATGGTTTTATAAACTATCTATAGTTTGTGGTACACCACGTATTATTTTACTGTAGTGTTAGATCGTGAAACGTATAATGCAAAGGTAAGTGCTCTATTAGATACGTCAAGCTATAGAGTATTAAAGCGTGATCCAACACCAAGCATTGAACGTAAGGTTTCGGGCTCACTACTTGAACTCTATAAGAACAATAGTATGCCCAAAAGCCTGTACCATCGTTTACGTCCGTCAGCCTCAATATGT
>JBAHVQ010000473.1:0-25314 GCA_036872915.1 Nanipora kamurai | reverse complement strand
GGCTGTCGAAACGTCAGTCACTTCCACCAGCAGTCTTTCTCAAGACTACACTAACCTGGACGATCAACTTCCACAAACATGTTATAAAGAACTTTATCAACACGTTGACAGCTCAGTATTAAAGATTAGCCGATTAATCGGAAAATAATTGGCAAAGCCGATTAACCGGCCATTTTAAAATAATGGCAAATAATCGGCCGTAAAAAGATCGACGTTAACTTTAACATTCCGGCGTTACCGTCAACATTTCGAGTCGAATTTGATTTTGAAACGTAAAAGCCTAGTTGCTTACGCGGATCAAAATTCAAGAAATCTGCTTGGTTGAGAAGTGGGCGGGCCTCTGGGAAGACACATAAACTGTTCTTCTTTCTAACTGGCCAAGACGAATCCTTTTAGTGAATCTACCACAACATAACAATAATCGGTCGATTACTTTGATCAATCGGCCTCCAAATAATCGGTTAAATTTTCGCTAATTAATCGCTAATTGCGTAATTGCTTAATCATAATTGCTTAATCATAATTGTTAAATCGCTAATTTTCGTAATTGGCTCATCATTACTCAGTATTAAATAATTTGTGTGATGTTCAACAATTAAGTCATTACTTACTATTATCAGTGAACGTAAGTTCTTACTAATACTTTGATTTCTTTTACTGATTGGAATTTAACTTCAGGTTAATTCATTCATCAATTAAGTTAAATAATTTAAGTTAATTAGAAATTAAGTTAATTAAGTTAATTAAATTAATCAGGTTAATTAGGTTAATTCCACTGACTTATGGTTTGTTACAGGGTTATGAAACCGAGCTGTGACCTGAAGGTGTAGCACGTATATGTGCATACGGAAGGGTGGTGTAATATATAGATCCTACAAATGAACTAGTCACATGGCACAACGCAAGGTAAACGTGTTTTTTCACGAGCCCAATGTCAAGACTTGAAACTCAGTACTTTTTCCCCTCGTGTTTGGAGCCAACCTAAGCGGGCAGAAAGTATTCTTTTTCACCAGAAAGTTGTTCGTGAGATCTAGAGCCTACACAAATCAACTCTCGTTTAGTGGGCTGACGAACAGACATGATTATGGGGTTTGTCTGACATGTTTCCACGAAAGATTGGCCATTTGTTCCTGACCCGCAGTGGGCCCGGATGCATACCTCGGGCCCTGTCGTAAAGTTTTACTGGGTTTCTTACCTATATCCTTGAGTTTTAGGATTCTTTTGTGTATAACCCACACAGGGATCGGTTGGCGGTGAGCCCGTGGGCTGGCAGGTTTGGTAGACACCACCAAATGTGAAGTTGGTGAATGGACTTTTACATGAACCATCATCAAGGTTGGCTTGAAAGTTGAAGTTTCGTGACTCTGCATCTGTACAGCCGGTGATGGCATTATTTTTGTAATAAAGTTGAATAGACTTCAAAACTAAACTACTAAGTTGGAAATTCACCTCCTCAGGTAGTTCGGGCAAAGTCTCGGGTGTGATAAGGAAATGTAAGGGATCTCCTTGGCGGTCGATTGCTACTAAATTGTTCACCAGCTTATCTTCCCAGTAGGCAATTGTGAAGTTCTCACGGACAGGGGGACCACCGTACGTATACAATTTGGAGTCCATGACGTTCTTCTTGTACGAGTCGCTGACTGTATGAGTATTAAGGTGCGAATAAGAGCCGCTGACTCCAAAAGAACCAAAAAACGACGCACTGGCCGAAGCTTTCGTCTGCTGTTTCGTAGTTTCTGTGGAAGCCACATACGACCGTTTGATGTGATCAAGTTTGGCAAGGATACCTCCTGTGTCGACACGTGTAACGTAATGTGTCCCGTAGTCCCGGATGAGGATGTCAGCCAGGTATCGCGCCACTGGCATGTTCTTCAGCTGAAGGTGTGCGCCGATGTCTAAGAGCCTGGATTTGAACTTCGGGTGAAGTTGCGCATCTGGTTGGAGGTGTGCGGCGTATACGGGGTATCGTAGCTGCACGCGAGAGGTAACAGCAAAGTTTTCAACCTACACGGGACAAGAGCAGACTTATCGGGTATTGGTAAAAAAAACAAACAAAAAAAAACATTGGTAACAAATATTTTATTGTGTATAGTGTCGAACGAACTATGCAAGAATCAAATTGCGAAATGTTAGGACAGTTAGTTATTTCAAAAAATGTCGCATCATACATAGTCTTTTACTGTCAGAAAAAAAAAACAACAAACAACCCAAGGGAATAGGCGACGGCTGTTTTGAAGGTTGGTGGCAGAGAAAATCATTCATGTTCCGGATTTGCATATTCCGAGGAACGTAAACTCAGACATCCATCAACAGTAGGCGAAACCATGATGAATACTGAGTAGTTCAAACAAAGTCGCGACCAGATTAAAAAAATAAAAAAAACTCATCTTTGAATCCTTAGACAAAAGCAGGCTTGTGGAGATTATTCCGGATTCTAATGAAGAGAAATTGATGAGGAAGTGAGAGTTTAGACACGTTCCTTTGTTTACATTCTCGCTAAAGTAAGTCTTGGAATCATATTTTTAGTATTATTTTTTTTACTTTCGATTTCGAGAGAATTTAATTCGCTTGTACAGAGCACGTAATTTCGTGCATAAAACGTTATTTATTTAATTTCCCGTTTCCTCCCTTTGACAAACCCTGGAGCCACAAGCTTGAAATAAAGACCTTATTATTTTCAGCATCTAAAAATATAAACTGCAGGAGCAATCTGAAGCCAAAGGCTTTGTGTACACGGATACGACGGGCTACAACTCGTCGTTGTGTTATGGATCAACGACTGGCCATTGTTCCATGGTGCGCTGGTACAATGGCCAGCCAAAGCTTGCGATACGACATCATTTGAAACACGTATTTTTTGACATATACATATTTGACAACGCTTTTGAAACCTTGTGTTTTCTTCATCGAAACCATCATCGTCCGGTAAACGTGAACATTAAATGCATTGAAATCGATTCGTTTTCATACGAAAAACTGAAAGTCAACAGGTCCAAATCCCAGAAGGTATTACCGCTCAAGTGCCTTGTACAGTATCCATTTCAGTTAACATTACCTGTTGTTTCTTGACATCTTGATACTCGGAAGAGAACGAACCACTGATGCTGCCAAAGAACGATTCATGAGCCTCAACGTTAATGGTAGTTGAAGTCATTGAACTGTAGTTGGACCAGTGATCGATCAACTCGGAGTTCAAGGACGCTTTGCTCTCTTTAATCGGGGTCACGAATACATCGTCAGGGATCAAATACTGACCATCTTCTGTGGTTCGGCACTGGGAATAATTCATGAAAGTTACCATGCCAGAATAACGATTTCTCAAGTTATCCCATCCCAAACCAGGAAGTGCTTCCAAACGATATGGCAAATTGTCTACCAAACAATAATGGTAGTCGCCTGTCGGCCATTTCGGACTTTTCTTAGGTGTAAGTGCAGTGTTCTGCTCTGTTACCTCAGCGCAGTGACCCAATGTTGACAGGAAAGTCACGAAGAGAAAGGTCAACGAATAACGATTCATCTTGAATGCAAGAGTTGTCCAGCGAGAATGACAAGGTCAGGTGAATCAGTTTCACTATTGAAACAATAGCACCAATCACTTGCCGTGTATTTCTAAATTTAATTGCGAAATACCGCGGAAGCAATTATGTTTGTTTGACAAATCCCGTCGGCGCTATGCGGAGAGAAGAATCCCTCAATGCATGATGACGTCGTGGGCCCACGGTCGTCGTGACCGCTGAGTTTAACTCGCGATGTTGAAACTTCATATACCGCCTGTCATCATAACTCGTTAACCCTTACCTAAACTGTGAGATTTTCTGGCTGTGTAGTATAGTTAGTTAGAAGTTAGTATAGGTTTTCGTGCTGATGTGAAGAGGTACGGACTGGTGAGTTTGTTAAAGAGGAAGAGAGAGGAAAGAGTAGGAGAGAGAGAATGAGAGAGAGAGAGATGGGGGAGAGTGTGTATGTGTGTTTGGGACCTTGTGGATGGGAACTATAGGGCTATTTCAACAATTCCAAATGTTGAAAGATAAAAACCGTATTCCACGATGGATGTCTCTTCATATATCTATATAATTAAAGCCAGTATAAACAATAAACTACAATCCAACCGATAATTTTATTCAACATATATAACCTTGTAAGTAGTTTTTCTAAAGCTTATTTCCTTTGATGATCTCGAAGTATACGTACCAGTATATATTGAACAACTTTATTTATGGCTTAAAACATCCCAGATAAATATCGAATTAATATAAAAAGTAAAGTTAGTAAACCAAACCATACGTCAGTTTGGAAGAAATTAGTTTGTAGCGCCAAGAGTAGTATAGGCTTTGACGATCGGACGAACCAAGTTAAGAATTAAAAGACTGGTACGTCACAGAAGGTCCGTTTATTGATGTGTTGTTCCGATCGGCGCGGCGACGTCTTACAAAGAAGATGATGATCATTATGCCGACTAAAAGAGTTACACCAACGGTAATTGCAGCTGTGGCACTGCCGCTCAGACCTCTACTCGAAGAAACTTGTTCAGGAGACATAGCTAGCCTTAGCGCATCCGTTGCAAGCTGCAGGTTTTTTATTGCACTGAATGATGAGCCCATTTCCTTGGCTTTCTTGGACATGTTCAATGACATTCTAAAAAGAAAACGAATCAGATTTAGTTATACCAAGGAGTAAAATGTATAAAAATACAATATGTTCAGACCCATCAGTGTTAGATGGCAGGTCAATATTCGTCATGTACACAAAAGTATCACTTTTTTTTAGGGTTTCCATGGGCATTCACTTCCTAGAAATGTTTTCATTTTTAAGTAAACAACATTGGGGGCAAAAGTAAAACATGTCCGGGTTTGTTCAACGTAAAAATAACAATTATTAGACCCTGTTGTTGTGATATCCTGAGACACACCGAGACCTTAATTATTCTTGAAATCTGGAAAATCTTGTTTAATAATTGTGTAATAATGCTTTTTCGCAATACCGTTATTTCAATTCGTGAAAAAAATATTCTTAATTTCAATTTTTTAACGAACGATGTGCAAGTTATGTATATATACTTTCAATTTTATTAAAACAAAAGATATGTACTCACGCCGCATTCAACTCAATCCATTCTCCAGTCTCTTCTCTTATGAAGACTTTGTCAATATTATTATTCTCTATCGCGAGCGGGAATGTGATATCTTTGTAATAGTCTGGCTTCTCGTCGAAAGGGGGCCGACGAATGGCAGGCAATCCATGCGAGGACATGGAGCCGGTTTTCGTACAAAACATGATCTCACAATCTTCGATTATCACTGCCAAATGTTGTGAGTAGCCACGTGGACAGTGTTTTGGCATACTTGAATTACCAGAACTTCCGAAAATTTTTCCCAAACCTTAGGTAAGATAGTTACATTTAGACTATTACCATAACTATACCAAAACAACGAACTCATTTTTCTAATTATTTTATACGATTTGTTAAACGGAGTTTAACCCTTTGGCGACCGAAGGTTCTCCATTTGACGAGTAACATCGTCTGGCGTTAGCTACACTAAAATATGTCTAATCGTTCGAAAACGACCGATATGATCACAAGGACTTAAAAGTATCTCTAGCATTTGCTCCATTCCTATTTGCCACTGACTTTTTACTACCTGTTCGTATACAATTGATTTTGGGTAAGAATATAGAACTCACTTCATTTGGAAATTGGGACTGTCTACACATATCCACTACACAATAGGGGCGATCGTGTAGGAAGGTGATTAACTTTGATCATGATTACTTTTTGGTTTTAGCCAATGATGATCAGTGAGAATTTAGTAATTTATTTTAACAACCTATGAGAATTTAATAACGTTCTAAACATCTGGCTGGTGATTTCGGCGTGATTAAAATTTTAATCTGGCGGTAGCCTGAATGGGCTAAAAATTTATTCAAACTAGCTCTCAGGAAAAGATGTCTAAGATCTTTACTGTTGATCCAGTAAGCAACACTCAAAAAAAGCACTTAAAAATGCCAGGAACCTGCCAAGAGTGAAGCTGGAATTGAATAGAAACATCCAAACGAAGCCCGAAGAAACATTGATAAATGACATTTAGTTTCGAAAACTTTGAGGATTTTCCCCCTTTTTGAAGAACTTCAAGAATTTCATCTTTTCAGTGATAGTGGTCAACCGGCGAATGGCTGTTGAATAAACTTCAGTCCCATAATGCCATACGATCCAGAGGAACCTTCTGCGATACGTCCATTCTTACCTCTCCACGTCGATCTACACTCATGATGTAAAATGTGTCTAAGTAAGGTAAGTTTGCATTTATTAGGACAAACCTACATACCTTTACGTGATGTACTTGCCAATGGATTTCCTGCCGAACAACTCATGAAACCTCCAAATGGTAAACTAAACTGGGCGCCATGTTCATAGTCGTCGCTGATGCAAACGTACATTCCTTTGGGACCAAACCGCTGAGGATAAAAATTGATTGGACACTTTCTAGTTTTGGTGATAACGTTGCTTATAGTGTCACTGTAAAGACCTCCAAACAAGTAACCTTCAAATGAAAATTATTAGAAATTAAAGATCTTTTTTCTCCTTTCAAATTTAATAACATTTTAAACTTATTTCTTTCCCTATTTCTTTCCCTCTTTTGTCCTTTCTCTTGTTCTTTATTTTCCGTTTACTTCTGTCTTTCTTTTCTCTTTCTTTGTTCTTCCTTTTTCCTTCCTTCCTTTTTTCTCTCTTTTCCCTTTCTTTCTTTTTCTTCCTTGCTTCTTTCTTTTCCTTTCTTTCTTTTTCCTTTCTTTCTTTTTTCTTCCTTTCTTTTTCTTTCTTTCCCTTTTCTTTCTTTTTTCTTTCTTTCTTCTTTCTTTTTCCTTCCTTTCTTTTTCTTTCTTTCATTTCCCTTTCTCTCTATGTTCTTCCCCACTTTGTTTGCTTGTTTATGTTTGTCCCTTTCTTTGTACATTTGAATAAACTACAAAGAAATATGCCAAACTAATATTCTGTGAATTTTTTGTAAGATTATATTGTGAAACGAAAGGTACAGTAAGAAAAAACTTTCAAAATTTTTCATCATCAGTTACTCGCGAAGATTTTTTCCGGTGATGGTATGGCTTGCTCCTTCAACATTACAGAATGATGATTTCACAGCTTTTCACAGTTTCACACTTTCATCTTATTGATGTTTTGATTACAATTCGTAAAAATTGACAAGTTCATTTCAAATATCTACAGGTTTTTACTTTCTCCTTATTACTTGAAATTCCTGTCAATTTTTTTTCCTTAAAAGCAAAAAAACTCGGGATTTGAGTGACTGATAACTGAGTTTTAGATGACTGGGGTCCCTAAGTCCGGGGGTTACTTATATCCGTGACAACGGCTCTTGTGGCTTGTAAATCAGCCTTAGTATATGTAATTTTCGTCAACTACGATATAATTCTGTCACTTCAGTTTTTTCTCGTTGTTGCTGAGCAAGACCTTTATATATTCTCACCTGACTCCGGTGAAATTGTTCCCTTCGCAGCGCACCAAAACATTGAGTACTTGCCACCGTTACAGACAGTGGTACATGATTCAAAGACCCACTCCTTTTTACATTCACGTCGACAATTCTCTTCGAAGGTTCCTTCGAACAAGTGGATGGCGGTGTAACCTGAAGGACAGCTGGAGAAAGACGTAACAGGTATTAATTTTCTGAAGGTTTGGAGATTATAACTAAATAACTGATGGTCGATTCGCTTTTGCTTATTGGGCCTCTTAAACTTGCTTTGTATGAATGTGTCTATGACAAATGTCGGAGTAACAATCTTAATTACCTATATCCTCGAGTCTTTGGATTCTTCTGTGAATATTCCACACAAGGATTAGTTGATGGCGAGCCCGTAGTCTGGCAAGTTTGATAAACGCCGCCAAATGTGAAATTCGTCAAGGAACTTTTGCATGATTGATCGTCAAGATTGGCTTCAAAGTTAAAGTTTGGGGATTGTGCGTCCATGCAGCCGGTGATAGCGTTATATTTGTAATAACGCTGAAGGGATTCAAGAACCATATTTCTCAGCAGGAATACCACTTCTTGCATTAGTTCGGGCAACGTTTTTGGTGTGATAAGATTATGTAAGGGATCCCCTTGGCGATCGATTGCTACTAAATTATTTTCTAGTCTGTCTTCCCAGCTATCAACTGTGAAGTTTGCACGGAAAGGTGGACCACCGTATGTAAAGATTTTCGAGTCAATCACGTTCTTATTGAATGAGTCACTTCCCGTGCTAAAATTAAAAAGCAAGTTAGACTCGCTTTTCGAAAACAACTGGCAAAAAGACGAGCTTGTGTAACTCTTGGTTTGTTGCCTTGCGGTTGTTGAGGAAACTACCAGCGTCCGATTGACATAGTCGACTTTGGAAAGGACACCTCCACCTTCGACTCGCTTGACGTAGTGCGTCCCGTAGTCTCGAACTAGAGTTTCCGCCAAGTATCTTGCCACGCGCATGTTCTCGCGCTGAAGAAGTGCGCCGATGTCGAGGAGCCTCGATTTGAACTTCGGGTGAAGTTGCGGATCGGGCTGGAGGTAGGCGCTATACAGACGGTATCGAAACTCCACACGAGATGTGACAGCATGTTCCTCAACCTGTATAAGGGATGATAGGAAATGCATGAGTTGATCAGGAGATCAACGCATAATTAAGAGATAAACATCTGACTGTTTCAGTAACGCATTGACAACAGAAGCAGATCATTTGATAAGTTTGAAGAAAACGGCTGTTTACGAAGATTTCCTAATACAAAGCCCTCGTCAAACAAGAACCCAACTCACTGCAAGTTTCAGCTTCTTCAGCGTTTGACCGCCAACTTGCGATGACTTGCCTTGTCTTGCGACCAATTTGAGCTTGTTTTTATTTATTTATTTATTTATTTAAACTTATTTAAAAACGGTAGCCCTTCAGCGCTCTAGCCTACATACATATATAATTAAAAATGCTGATTTTCAAGGGGCCGTTTACATACACAGATATATCTACAATACAACTAAAAATATCAACAACTAGTTTACTTCTAGCTAGTTTAGTGTTTCCGTCAAATTTGACGCCTTTAAGAGCCATTCTAAAACAGATTGTGAACAAAAATGCTGAAATAAAAATGGAGCATGGTACTGATGAACTTTTTGCACCCATAACTTTGCCTCAGTAACATGGGAACTAGCATGCAGTCACAAAGACAGAACTCGTGGACCGGAAATTTATGTTTCCCGTCAAAATATAGTCGTTTTGTAATACGTGGGTATAAAAAGTTAAAAGTGTTGTTGAGCTTGCGAATGTGATCAACAAAACCGAAAGCTGTGTGATATGTTGGCGGACATTATTCTTACTCAAGAAATTTCCGACAGAAGTACGAAACTTTAGGCGACTTGTGTCACCGTTTGACTGTCATCACAAGTTATCTCGCAATAACTGGCGTTGAAGGTTCTTGTTTGATGAGGGCTTGATGTCAAAGCTGGAGCGCTGGGAACACTGCTGCCAGACATTGTACGCGTGCGTGAGAACTAGAGTGAGCTGAGAAAAGCGCGGAAAACTCTGTTGTGCTTTATTAAGACCCGACAGTGAACATATCTTTCTGAATACAATAGAACTACTTAAAAGATAAGGTCGGTAATCCGTCAATGTCTTCATTAACAGCATTCTAAGTAATAGTTAATAGTAGTAATTTATTTTGACAGGTTAGCTTCTTCGGCACAAACATGTGGCTGTTATCAATGAAGGACCTGTTTTCCAAAAAAAAATTAAATTTAAAAAAACTAAATTTATGCTAAAATCGCAGTCAACTGAATGTAAATAGCTTCTTGGATGTAAGTTGAAGGGCCAGACTGGAATCTTTGTAGTGCGCAGAGAAGATCTTCTTCGTGCCATTTCTCATAATGTCATCCACATCCGCATAAAAAAAATATGAGCGGCCGATCTTTATGGGCACTTACAATGGCGAGCCTTCGTAAATGTCCATAAAGATCGGACGCGAATATTTTAACTTATCAAGTGAACAACAGAATGAAGCTTATTAGTATTCTTAACTTTGACAGAGAATACTAACAAGGCTAATTAGTATTTAACTTTGATAAAGATCACTTATGTCCAACTGTTAGTCTTTATTGAGATTTACAAAGGTATCGATGATAATCTTTATTCAGGATACCCACATCACCTTCGTGTTTTTCAGTGGGGTCCTGCATTAATATTAAACAAATTACTTTACAACATATTTATGAAACAACATATATGTTATTTGAACGTTAAACTAGATAAAGGTATGCACATGTCTTGAATGCTACGTTTTGATTGCTTGCTGCTCTTATTAATTATTCATGAATTTGATAATATTATAAGGAGATTATGTTAGAATGAGACAGAAACGCTGCTGTAGAAGTTATCTGACTGCCCTAACTGCGAATTGAATCCAAGGACTCTGGCTAAATTGGCCAACGTTCGTTTTCTTTGGTCATCCCTTAGTAGTTTGTCTGGAGATAATTATTTGAATTCCGGTGGATTACAGATCAAGATCTTGGTACAAGAAATTCGAATTAAAAGTTCGTCCTTACCATTGGGTGGTAGGAGTGCGGTTTACTTTTGACAAAAAAATAATCAAATTGTGAAGTTATTTGATTTAAAAGGAACTGCACTGTGACTTCAGTGCTGGGAAACTAGGACTGAATTATTAGCGACAGTGCTGGTGAATAGCGACCGTTTGTCAAGCTCGTTATCTCAGAAAAAAAAACGATTTCTGAGCTCCAGAAGATAACGAGTTTGACGAATGTTTGCTAGTCTTCTGATATATACCAAGCTCCCACATAAACCAAATTTGTGTTCAGCATTTAGTATAATGTTGATGAATATTAGTATTAACCTAAACTCCCTTATTCCTTAATGCAATCATCGTTACCTATCCTATTTTCATTTGAGATGACATTACCTGCTTTTTCTTAACCTCTTGATGCTCGGACGAGTATGAACCGCTGATACGACCAAACAATTGGAATGATCGCCGAGATTCCATGTTAATAGACTTAGAAGTCGTGGAAGTGTAGTCGGACCAGTGATCTATCAGCTCAGAGTTTAGCGAAGTCACACTTTCTTTAATCGGTGTTACGTACACGTCGTCTGGAATCAGATAATGACCATCATCTGTGGTTTTGCATCGGGAATAATTCATGAATGTCACCATGCCAGAATCACGATTCATTAGGTTATCCCATCCCGATCCGGGAAGTACCTCCAATCGATGCGGTAAATTGTTCACTAAACAATAATGGTAGTCGCCGATGGGCCATACTGGACCACCCTTAGTTGTAGGTTGTTGATTCTCTTCTGTAACCTCAGTGGAGATACTTGACACTGACAGAAACGCTACCAAAACAAGATTGACATAATTTCGAGACATTTTCAATTCAAGAGATATCGAACTCTAATAGCTTGGACAGGTGACTCAGTTTTTGTTTCCGAGCCAGTAACAGCAGCCAAAGAATTGCAAACAACTAATTGCTTGCCTGAATTTCAGCGTTTTGTTTCGAAATACAAGGCAGGTATGGACCATATGGCTTTCTATATATAGCATGAAAAGTCGTAGTCCATAGCCGTCATCCGGAAAGGAAGTCATGATGTCTTCACATGATCCAATGCCCAATGAAAAAATGTACACAGTGACTCAATTTTGCATGTGCAAGTCTGAGGTTTGTTCGGCTCAAAACGAGAAACCAAGGTCATTACACGTTTTTTGTTAACTGTTCGACATTCATTTCTTTTGCTTCTAGGTAAACAGCTTTAAAGGAAAGCAGTCGTAGTGTTCCAGAACAAGACATGAATCAATAAGCATGCCTTGTGGTTAGTCATTTAAATTCAATTTAACCGAAACATTTTCCAGCAAAAACTTACATGTCGGAACAGGGGCATCGCCATTACAGGTACGTAATAGCCCTGGATTCCAAAGTCCATAGTTTTCTAAGGAGGTGGAAGATAGAAGTTATTTTTGGGCCCTGCCGCTTGGATGTGATCGGGCATCAACGAGGCGTTAAAGATGGCTGTAGTTCGATCAGCGGTCACGTGACGCGTGACGCGTGAAGCAATGCATGACCCAGCGAGTGACTCGTACAATGAAAGCAACAAATCGAGATAGAGAATTCATGTATATTGATTACTTTAGTATGTTTTGTCCAGCTGCCTGGTTTCTACAAATTGTTTCATTTTCTTGTAAAAAACAGGACAAAAAACAGGAGACAAAAGTGAAGTGTCCTTTGACTATAAACTGTACGTCCCGGGATTGTTTGTTTGCTCACCCTCAATTTATCCAAGATGGCAGCCTTTCCAATGTGTGACCAGCGGTTGAGTGCCATTTAGGAACAATGTCCCCTCTAAAGTTAAAGTTAAAAGTTTCTTTATTTATACTGGATATCTCTATCAGCTAAACTATGCTGTTCTCCCTAGACGTTCAGTATGGGCCATCCAGCATGGGTGCAGTGTTACAACAGGAGGAAACTGGAGAATCCAGAGAAAACCTGCGATGTTTGGTAGAGTCAAACTGGACAACACTCTTCTTACATGTGACCAAGATAACTTTAATCAGAAAACCGCACTGAGCCGGAATCGAATACTAGTCACAGAGGTGAGAGACACGTGCACCACCACTGTACCACGAACACCCTCTAGTTTATATATTATCTCTATGGTGCCAAATTTCGCAGGCCAAAAGCTGCAATATAGCCCGTAAACTGCAAGGTTGATACAAAAAGTAACTATCACTTTATTTTCAATGCAAGAAATCAAAACATTCCAGTCAAATTGTATTTTTAACTTCTTCCCTGGTACGGATCTCCTTTGGTCAAACAGCGTACGATGATCGATGATATTTTAAAAACTGAACTTCCCCTCTAACTATCATCATGTGCCGTTTGGCCAAGGTTTTATGTATTTTTTACTATCATAACTAACGAGAGTATTTCTAAAGTTGGGTGTGTAACATATTTGCAAAACGTGCGCGAGCAAAAGATCAGAATACTCAAATAACATATCATATGGAATCATTGGTTAAAGATTCTATCAATTTCTCGTGGCTTAAGCCCAAGGAGTGCTCTTATTTGGTATGACTTTGGAAAATGCTCTCCAGGGATTTTAAAGTTTCCAAGGATAGTATGCCCCTTGACCCCTGCAGCAAATCACTATGCAGCAGTGGTCGAGCGATATGCATGTATTGAAGGATTGACTTTAGAATTCAAAATCATATGCCAAATTTAAAACATTGTCGATTGAGTTAAAAAATTGAGTGCTGCGTTGGCAGTATCAAACGGCTTGCCTAGACAACCAAAAGGGAAACTGTCAGAAGTTAAATGTGGAGAAACTGGCATTTCGAGCAAAGAACCTTCACCACCTTTTCACTTCATCGGGAAGTCTTTGCTCAAAACGTCAGTTTCTCCACACTTGAGTCCTGGCAGTTTCCCAACCCTTTTGGTTGTCTTTTGAGTTAGACGTCACACTGTCATTTTTAAGTTGAGAACTCACAATCCCTACTTTGAAACCAGGGCCTCGTTGTAAACAGTCATTGATTCACCCGTCAGGGGAATAAAGGTAGGGAAAGAGCCAAGAAAAGAACTGTTAACTTAACTGGAATTTGAAAACACTCTTTTGGTTGCCAAATTGTTGCTCTACTAATTGAGTCAACTGGTAAGTTTGTTCAAATTTGAACACCTTTCCCAGATGACTCAGCTGGGAAAATCCCATTTTAAATCCACGAGACTTTCTCGTGACGACTCGATTAATCCTTATTCATGACAAGCTATGGCAAGCTGTCGGGGACTAAAGTCATATGAGAAAGGAATTTATACTAGGCGATGTTTACATGATCAGGGGAGGTCGGCGGTTGCAGAGTTCAGATGTCGAGTTTTGCAATCATGTAAACCAAATACCAAATAAGGAATCAACCTGGTTTCCGGAGACTTATGGTGAGGCAGAAGCGATGCAAGCAATTGTTATGTACCGCGGCCGACATCACCAGACTTAATTTAACATATAACTATATACTCTCTGTTTGCTCTCTGAATTACATTGATCCATTTTTCCAGTTTTGGAAACCTGTGCTGATAAATGTTGACTCCGTGTTCTTTACATGTTGGTTGTTCTCTTTCTAAGTCTTAATATAAATAAAGCACTTAATGCTGAACACAAAGTTGGTTCATGTGGGAGTTTGGTAAATATCAGACGACTAGTGGACGTTCGTCAAGCTCGCTATCTCAGAAAAACGATTTCTGAGCCCTAGACGGGAATCAGAGCCGCAACCTTCTGATGACCGGTGAGATAAAGCTCTTTTGGCTTTACACTCAATATTTTTATAATTCTAGTTTTTTTAGGAACCCCCAACCACACCATGAAGTTAGGAGAAGGTTATCCAGTGTCAAAATCCGGACTCCATGTCGAGTTTACGAAAAGGTAAATGTCTAAATCTAGAATAGAAATACCCGCACTAGTACTTCGAGCTTGCACAGCCCTGTGCCCTTGAATTGGCTCGAGCTTGCTTGAACCGCAGTCTTTGAAAGAATTAGAAAACTCATTTAATACATATACAGCAACACTAACACCGTAACTGGACATCATACCGATGATATTCGCAGTTGATATTTCAAACTCGTGACGAACCACGGAACCAGTAGCGTTTTGGGGGCAGTCGCCCTCAAGTCAGATTCTGAATCTTTGCTTGGAATTTTGCTAAGAATTATCTGGAGTGAACTTAACAACTTATTTACATTCTAATTGCTGTAAACTATCCAGATTCCGACCGAGATATATGTTGTTTGCAGCAATTTAGATTTTTCTTCGTCTACCTTCAATTTCGCGACAGCTTGCTCGCCAGCACAACATTTTCATTCTATTTCAGTAAATATATATCACATGCTCGGGCTTGGTCCTCCAGTGCGTGGCTTAACGGTTCGAGTAAAAACCATTCTTGTGCGGCTTAATATATTTTATGCAGAATCTATGCGGTGGTTATGTGTTCAAACGTCCAGACTTGAATAACTTTAGGGATTCTACCAACGAAATTCGTGTCACCAGTTTGCCTCCTTGATATTAAGCCTTGAGTACGCAATTGTTACGCACCAGTAATTACTGATCTTCACAATAATATATACGAAAAAATTTATTGATTCTGATTGGCTAAGAGCAGTTTTAAGGAAATACAGTGCAGAAAAAGGACATACCTAAATTGAACCTATCACCCAATCAGAAATCATGAAAATTACAAAGAGCCAATCAAAACATACCTCAGCTGTGGAAAAAATAAAATGAAGTACTGATAAAATGGCCGGCGTTTTAAGTAGATATGCGTTTGAAAAAAGAATTACTGCGCTTTTTCAGTAGATTTCCTTTGTCAAGCGGTTTTCGTTACTCGACTCACTTCTTGCTCAATTTTGTCATGTATATTATTAATTGGTAATAGCATGGTGTCTTTCGTGTTATTTGGAAAACATAAACTCGTGAGTTTTTCAACGATCTCAAATAGCACTCGTCCTTCGGACTCCTTGTTTGGTTCCAGGTGGATTAGGGTCCTCGGTCGGTTCGGGTCAGGATTTTGATTGGGGTAAGGCTAACTTCAATCACATCCCCCTGAATTTAAGTGTCACTTGAACTTGACTATTTCAGTCAACATGCCTGCAAGTTGACAATGTGTGTACCATTCTGCCATTCGTTTTCCGATAAAATTGAAAAACGAAATTCGGACTGAGAATCAAAATCGAATTTTGTTTTTCGCATTTCACTTTCTGTTCCAACGGAAATCAAAAATGGAATCAGAATTTTGTTTTTCAATTCCCATGCAAACTAGACATCGAGTACGTAAAAATGAATTTCATATCTTTATCTTTTGTCTCAGACTGATCCATCACAATAAAAAACCGGGGTGTAAAAATTTTGGCTTCGAGATAATAGTATCATGGTAAATATGGATTAAAAAATGTGTAGAGTATCCCAGGTTAGATATTCTATTACAATTATATGACATAAACGTGTTAGTTTTTCATAGATTATACTGTTTTTATACACCTATATTTGCTTTGAGGGGAATTTCTATTCTATGAACGATATGCAAGCTGAAAGTTATCCAATTTTATGACAACAGACACAAAGAAATTTTTACAGGACCATAAGAATAATTAAACATAAGAGCTAGTCTGATAGCATATGCGAAATAAGGTACTTTATGTCAATACTTGTATCGAACATCATAGTCAGTCTCTCCAGAGTGATCTGGTTCCTCCGAATTTTTCTTTCTATCCGCTCATTCTGATCGCATCCGCACTCGAGAAAAAACTCATCTCCTTTGGGTTCTTCTCTCTCTTCTTCCATACCGTTTTGCCAAATGTTTACTAAATTTAAATAGCTCGTTTGTTTCGTAACTGGTTCGCCT
The DNA here is from genome assembly GCA_036872915.1 of Nanipora kamurai. NCBI lineage: Eukaryota > Metazoa > Cnidaria > Anthozoa > Scleralcyonacea > Helioporidae > Nanipora > Nanipora kamurai. The sequence goes on along the minus strand of JBAHVQ010000473.1, from coordinate 8,897 downwards.
ACGGGTGGAAAATAAACAAGCACGTGGCGAAGAATACCGCCATTTTACCCCCGTTTTTTTTATTGTGATCAGTCGGTCTTGAGATGGGACAAAAAAACAAAGATATGAAATTTATGTTCACTTGTTCGATGTCTTGGTCGCATGGAAATTGAAATACCAAATTCGGATTCAATTTTTGATTTCCGACGGAACAAACAAGAAGTGAAATCCAAAAAATGAAAAATGAAATTCGGTTTTCTGATTCTCCGATTTTCGTTTTCCAATTTCATTGGAAAACTATCGGCGGAATGGTACATGCGCATTAAGTTAATAATTTGGGTTGATGGCGTTTGCAGTCCAATTTGGTTGTCTGGCATATTCTGCAGATCGAAAGTCGGAAATGCTCGAGTTTCTTCGGCTCCTTACGTAATTTCGGCAAGTTAATATTTGCTTCCAGCTGCTTGACGACGGAAGAGATTCTTCAAATCTTCGTGGTTGGAATTGATGTGAATATTTAATGTCAGAATAGCAGAAAAGAATATCACTGTATAGGCAAAATGGGAAATTGTCATACCGTTGGACCGAATCAAGCGTTAGTTGTTTCTGGTAGGTATCAGATTATCCTTTTTACTTGACTTTAATATATGCCGTCAACGACACTCAAAACAATGAACGTTGGGTCAAAGAACTACGTGTGGTATGCTCCCTTAAGGTTGTACTGTTTTTATCGACAATATTATTGCCTCTAGTTCGTCGGAAACGAGTTCCAGTTACCTTTCGTGTAGAAATGAATGAAATTTGAGCTTAGAACTTCCTTTTCGCGTCAACAATTCTCGTATAAATTCTTGTTTGATGTTCATAGCTTCGGGCGCCTTCGCTAATTTCGACGCGCCCTTATCGCATTTCTAGCAAACATACATTGTATGAGCTTGCGTATCCACGAAACACCAAGCTCTTGATGGAAACTTAGGGCATGTAACACCTGACAAGCAACTTATTGGGATATATTACACCATTGTTGTTAACTCGAATGTTTTCGATTTCGTTTTTGGACGTGCGTTTGGAATTGAGCACTGTTTGCATGAAAGGATGGCTCCGTTTGTAAGCACTACAACATCTGCACACCTGTGCGTGTTTCGTAGCCGTTTTAGCTGAGCCATGTCTTTCCAAAACTCGAATATCAAATGGCTCCGTCTTTGGTGGACAAACTTATATGCAGCAGTTGTAGTTTCACGCCGAAGAAATTACTCTGGGGCTTCATCCTTAAAAAGCTGACAGTGCTGGATTTTACATAGTCGAACCCATCGCGATATGTGTTTTGACATGTGGTTTATGTTTCTTGATAACTGTAGGTCAATCTGACTTGAGTCCACCCAACACCCGAGGGTACAAGGCAAACATTATGGCTGCTATCTTTGTTAAACTATTCTTGTAGACGATAATTACCTTTGCGTTATGACGTGAAAGATGTTCAACGTCCGCTTCAGAGCTATTTACTCGCAAATCACAAAAACAACAAAGACTCTCACGGCGTTTTTCTTTTTTAAAACCCCAGGACTTGTCAAAGTGTTTCAGGAAGGGGCAACTTAAAGTGATGTCTGGAGTCTTTCTATCTATAGGACTACCAGGAAATAGGCACTTGATATTTTCCCATATTTGTTAGGTGGATGCTGTCAGGGTGCAAATCCAAAGCCAAAGACGGTTGTTGGAGGTTGGGCTTGGGCCTGGGCATTTGTCACTGATGTTCAAAGGTATGAGTATATCTTTACCATTGATAAACGGATCAAGGTATTCAACTGAAGGGTTTTCACCTTGCCATATGTTTGGCTAAATATAATTGCTCAATTGTACCAATCAAAATAGTAGCTGCCTTTGAAAGGTGTTTACATTATTGTTCACTTTCGTCAAATGATATTTTGATCAAAGAAATTTTCACTTAGTAAACTGGCCTTTACTTTATGAATAAAAAGGACTGGGGTTGTGCTGTATCCAGATCCCACAACATTCTACTAGACAGATTCCAGACAGAGCTGGTATCCTTACAAGATCAAAAATCATTAAAAATAGGCATTTTTGTGTATACCAGTGAACAATTAGTGCTAACACAACTGGAAAGTGACAAGGATATTTTGTATAAATCCTATTGAAATCAAGTAATTAATCCATAAGTTGGTTTGCTTTCAGTTTCAAATTATCATATCAAAAATATGCAAATTAGCTTACATGTGTTTTTCTTACTCTACTCTTTGTTGTTCCCTCTGTCTAGTATTAAAATGTGCAACCATTCTGTATCCAATGTCTGCTGATCGACTGTTTGGTTGTATTTGGTGTGAAATGTAGTTGTATTCAGCACGTCTTTAAGGAGAACTTTTGTCAACGGAAGGGTTTTTGGATTTATTAACTGATTGTTTTTTGTATGTATGTATGCATGTGATGTATGTGGTATATGTGATGTATATAATGTATGTAATGTATGTATGTAATGTATATGTATATATATATGGAGAGTTAATTTAATGTGGATTACATGACTTGTCGAGACTGCAGTTGGCAGTGCACATGTCAACTACAAGCCAGTACAAATAGTAACCTTTGCTGTACCACCTGACTACTGTATTTTCCAGGCAATCACGTGCACTGGTCAAATTTAGCACCTAAATTTTCTTTTGGCAACACATTAGATGCATTGGAAGATTATGTGCTGAATAGTTTTAATATGTGCTGAATAGTTTTAAGTCGACCTGTTGTATAAGCCGACCATATTTTCTTCAAACTGAAAAACGTATATTTTGTAATACCAAGTGATGATGGTCTGATGATGAATTTGCAATAAATTCGAAATATTACCATTTAAACATCCTCTCTTGTTTTTTACTCATATTTTGAGTTTTACAAGATGATTCTATTTGGTGTATGTTTTGTTTTATACTTTTTCAAACTATCGGCCGGCTATGGTTTTTGATATGAAACATGTTACAACAGTTTACAGAAGACCAAATGGGACATGTTAGATGTTCTTTTTGATTTGTACAAGTGGTTTTGAAGAACAAAGCAATTCTATTGCCGGCAGGTGGATTTTGAATTTGATGCTGTTTAACTTCTCCCTGTCCTAGGTGTCTCCACTTGAGTATGTAAAAGTCAGAATAGCACAGACAGGCATTAAAAGGCTAATTTACAAGCAGAAGACATAACAGTGGGCAGGATGCTGCTTTTCCTATTCCGTGCATGCTACCTATGTTTTACATAGCATGTCTTTGCTCACATAAAAATGGTGCACATTCATTTGAAACTGTAATTTAAACCTGTGTTTGAAACTTAAAAATTCCTGCCAACACATTACATACACCATCCTATAACATGCAGAAACTTTGATAAAAGAAAAATCAAGAGACAATGCATGTGTAATTGCCTGGAAAATACAGCAGCTCAATGGTTAGATCATCTCACCAGCAATCTGTAATTGGACAAAGGAACTTTGAATTTGTCTGCTTATTCAGTTACTTATTTTTTTAATTTATTTATTTGTATAATTTATGTAATATATTTGCTTGCTAGAATTACCCTGGAAGTGATGACATTAAATCCAAAGTGTGAGTCAGTAGAGACAGCTGAAGGTGTTGCTGTAACTGTCACAGGGGTTGCTCAGGTGAAAGTAATGAAGGGTGATCTGCTTGGACTTGCTTGTGAACAATTCCTTGGTAAAGAAACTAGAGAAATTGAAAGTGTTATTCTACAGACTTTAGAAGGGCATCTTAGAGCCATTCTTGGAACCCTAACTGTGGAAGAAATTTATAAAGGTAACAAAAGTTAAAGTGTGCTTCAGCAAGGTTGTAGATTTGGACAAACAGTAGCAGGGATGTAAGAAATTTTACCCAAAAGATGGCCCAACGTAAAGACTATGATTTCCCAAAATAACCTTTTAGCCTTCAGTACCTTCTGTTGACTGTGCATTGTTCTTAAACCTCATCCCCAGGATGTATAAATGAGGCTACTTCATTCTTGTTGTGGGTAAATAATTAGTGGGACAACATTGTGTAAGCATTGAACGACAAGCTGTACACTGTTTTTGTTTGGAATTTATGTTTGGAATTTATGTTTGGTTGTGCAAATTTTTACACCCCTTCAATGTAGTACATGATTTACACTCCTTTTGTGACACAGTGTCAGCATGTGTATTTAATTTCAACATTTATTCTAAATCACTGTTGTTTTGCTTTAGATCGTGATAGCTTTGCTCGCTTAGTACGGGAAGTAGCGTCTCCTGATGTTGGCAAAATGGGCATTGAAATTCTCAGTTTTACAATCAAAGATATTGAAGACAAAGTGATGTATTTGGACTCTTTGGGTAAAACTCAAACTGCAAAAGTAAAACGTGATGCTGATATTGGTGTAGCAGAAGCCAACAGGGATGCTGGGATTAGAGTAAGTAGTATAAAAGTTATGTATATTTTTTAACCCTTTAACACCCAGGGGTTGTCCCTGTGATGAGTAAAATTGTCTGGCATTAACCAGAGTAAAATACTAAAATGTACATCTTGCCCTTAAGTGGGTTAAAATTAAAAAATATTATTATTTAAATATGTTAAACTGTGTTTACCATTTTAGTTTTTCTGCAAGAAGCAGTTACTGTACTTTTTCATGTTTCTGGTTGATTTTTTAGGAGGCTGAATGTACCAAAGAAATGATGGATGTGAAATATGTAACCAAGACAAAGATTGCAGATGCCTCAAGAGAATATCAGATGAATAAAGCTGCTTTTGATCAAGAAGTAAATGCAAAAAAAGCTGAAGCTGAACTGGCATATGAGCTGCAGGTAATAATCAATAGATTGAGGATAATCTGACTGTTTGTTGAGAGTCAAAAAGCTGGAGACATTTGATAGCCAGTTTAATTCAGGCATTTCTCTTCATTACTCAATCGATCAAATCAATAATTTAAATGCCGTGAGAGGCCAGTCAGAGCCCTAGCTAAAAGGCTAATCCTGGCACTACAAATTTATAATAAATAAAATTTTGTTGTATCATCTGTTGTCAGTGGTTCTCTCCTTGTAATTCTTAGGCAAACAAAGAGAAACAAAAAATCCGTGAAGAAGAAATTCAAATTCAAGTCGTAGAAAGGAGAAAGCAAATTTCAGTTGAAGAGAGGGAGATTGAACGGAAAGAGAAAGAACTGACAGCCACTGTTAAGCGACCAGCTGAAGCAGAAAGCTACAAAGTGCAAACATTGGCTCAAGGTCAAAGGTAAAGTAGACGAACTTAATAAAATACAGGTTGCAGACATTTGTCAAACAATTCTTTTCCTAGTCACTGCAGTGCCTTGCACGTTACTATTTTTCCATAGGAAACTATACATACCTTTCCTACTTCGAGTTCCTACTGTACATGTACTGTAAATTAGTTGCCATTTGTCACATTAATTACATGTATGTCACAAATTCCGAAAAAATCGTTGCAGATTTATTGAAAACTGGAAAAAATCGAGTAAAATTGTAGAAGGTCATCCAGGCAGGAATGCGGCAGAAAGCAAAAATACAAATTCCGGGAGTCAGTTAGAAAAGCGACATGCTAATAAAGTCGACGTGGATATTTTCTAATCTCATTTGCAAGCGCGATTAATTTCTTTCTCGATGTAGGTTTTAACCACAATCATTAAAATATTTTTATACTTATAGTTGTTTCACAAGCAGACTGATTTTATTTTTATTTGCAGGACTAAGACTGTCGCAGCGGCACAAGCAGATGCTGAGAAAATTAAGGTTCGTGTAACTTAATTTTAACTAAATCAAGACTGAACACGTGACCTTTTCTGATCTTTACGTTCTTTTGAACAATTTAGATGGTTGGTGCAGCCGAAGCTGCTGCAATTGAAGCGATTGGTAAGGCAGAAGCTGAAAGGATGAGACAGAAAGCTGCAGCTTACAAACAGTATGGAGATGCAGCTATGATGTCTCTCATTCTGGAATCCCTTCCTAAGGTAAATGTTTTGTTGAGTTAAAGTTCGAAGTTTAAAAGTAGCACATTGCCGTGTGACTAAAGTTTTCGTTCTATACTTACCTTAAATTAAAGTAAACTCCACAAAAAAATTAAGCGAAAAACTTCAATTTTTTTGTTTTATGTTTTGTTTTATGTTTTAACCACTTTAGATTTGACCATGCACTGTTGGCACCAGTAGATCTGGGTCGGTGGTTCAAACCCTGGATAACTTATCTGGTGGATAAGTTGTAATAAGTGAGCAACGTTAATCAAGTACCGAACAACTGAACTTAAATTGTATTCACCGAATATGGAGATGCCCATTAGATAGTTTTATTCCGAAGATAAAAAGTATATTTGGTTTTTCAGTGCATGGATAATGCCATTCTCTAATTTAGACTTATCCACCGGATAAGCTATCGAGAGCCCAGTTGTTCAAAAGGCGATTAGGTTAACCTAGAATTAGTGAAAACTTTTTGGATGAAATATAGCATATGTAGGAAAGGATGTCTAGCAGTTTTCTGTTCAGATATTACACAAACATTGAGAAGTTTTATCCTAAGCAGTATGACCCAAAATTGTCCAACAGATCATAAGAAACAAAAAAGCAGATTAAATTTTAATCCAGGATTAGCAGTAATCGTCCTTTGAAGAACCCGGCCCGGGTGTTGACCGCCGATGACGTAATCCGGAGTTTTGAACCCTACGTTTTTGTTTTCTTAGATTGCTGCTGAAGTGGCTGCTCCTCTTGCTAAGACTGAGCAAATTGTGATGATCAACGACGGAGGTAGTAATAGTGTGTCCAGTGAGGTTACTAAACTTGTAGGCCAGCTGCCGCCCGCTGTACAGGCTTTAACTGGAGTTGATTTATCTAAGGTAAACTTTTTGGCATGCTTCTTGCTTATTAGGATGGCTTAAAATGTCGAATACTGTGAATAAACCAACAGTTTTGTAAGCCGTTATACGCATGTGTCAGGTGTTGACTCAGAGCCTGGAAAGGCGCGAGAAATTTTGTTGTGTTTTATTAAGACCTGACTACTGAAGACGTTTCTTCCTTCAAAGAGAACTTTCTTTCTTTGAAGAGAACCATTAGTTTAAATCCGTTACAAAATAGGGCATTAATACTGTATGTGCTGCGAACTGAGTACACCTCACAATTTCAAATATGGACATGTACAGTACTTTGTGTGAATTAATCAATCACGAATTAAGACAAATCTGGACCTTTGGTTGGTGGGGATTCCAGATTTCATTTGGATTACATATCAATATTTTTGTCTTATTTTTTACAGGTCCTTGGTAAGGTCCCTGGAGCGCAAGCTGTATAATTCTCAATATTAATCAGACTTAGCAAGGTATACAACAGCAAATTTTACTGCAGGATTTTCCCAATGTAATTTTTAAATTTTCGCTGTGAAGGCACATATGTTGTAGATTACAAACTGATATAAACTTACCAGGTTCGGGAAACCTGTTAAATACTCAATGCCGTTTAATGAAATGTCCAGGTCGGTGGGCAAACAATGATATAAAACTGGACGGCGGCATCTGAGGAGCCGTTTACACTGAAATCGATCTAACTTGGATTAAACTGAGACCAACATAATATCGACCTCTAGGGTCGTTCAGTTAGATCGCTCTGAGATCGATCTTTGTCAAAAGCGATTTGACTTAGATCGGTAGTTGATTTGGTTTCCCCGTTCACACTAGAAGTGGAATAGCCTGTATCTATCTGGGATTGGTCACTTCCAGAAGTTAACTTGTTTGGATCGTTCTCAGTTTGTATGAAGCGTTCACGCTCAGATCGCTTTTCACTTAGATCGATCTCTGATCGATGTAAGTCGATATTGTGAACGGCCCCTAAGACTCGCTGTCTTCGGTTTCATAGTAAGGGTTCATAATATGGGTGATCGAGGTTGGGAAGAAATGAAACCTGGAGGCACAAATAAGATGACATGCTAGTGAGTGACAAGAAAGCATAATGTGACTAGCCATGCTGGTAATAAACTACCTATTTACTAAATGAAGATGCAGGAAAGAAACTGAGTCGTGTAGCTGAATAAACAATCGCTTTTAAAATAAAAAATTGCAAACCTCCATAGAGCGCCAAGTCAGTGGGTAGTTGTCGAGCGATAATAGCTAACGCTGATTTTAGGCAACAGGCAAACGCCTACTGCACAGACTAAATAATTATGATTTTGTGGCATCCTTCATTTCTTTTGGATGTCAAATCCCCAAAGATGTGGCACAGCGTTTTGCTGTGCAACCTCATTCGTCCTAATACAGAAGCAGTATTATTAGTATTTTCTTAGATATATTTATTGCCGATTAAAATTTAAACATGGACTTTCAGTTCACTGCTCTCCCTAGCCCTTTTTCGCTCTGCACAAATCGCTCGACTCACTTTTGATTTGAATTCATGAATTCTTCAGAGATGAAGAAAATTTGAGAAGCATCTGTGTGAAGAGCTTATCTTGTCTTCTGGCCCAAGTGTTACTAACCACGGTTTTGGTCTCACTTCTTTCCGCTAGCCTACTGAAACTCCTGACACGCTTTATGCATCACGCCACTAGTGTTCTCATTTTACTTCAATAGCTCGTCAAAGTCTGAAGTTCTGTCAAGATATTTTGGACGAAAGTATAAGGTTTATAGTACTTGGATATTGCCTTGGAACAGTTTGCGAGAAAAAGAATGAGATCGATGTAATTATACAAATCAAGACCAGCTGTAAATTTTAAACTAATTCTGAGAAAGGTGTTACACGAAAATGTCGAATTATTTTTTCCAAATTATGATTTTAAATTGGCTCGAACACTGCGCCGATACACTAATGCCGGCGTTATCAATAACTGGTAACGTACTAGTCAACAACCATAGCCAGCCGATAATTTGAAGAAATATAAGACAAAACATATACCGAATAAAATCATCTTGTGAAACTCAAGA
>JBAHVQ010000472.1:0-12880 GCA_036872915.1 Nanipora kamurai | reverse complement strand
GGGATAGAATATACAGCGTCCGTCTTTTGTTCCTTCGTCACAGGATCCTTAGGTTTCGCAAAAATATGACCCAATGTTGTAACTACATAAGATTCTCTTGATTGGCTCCGTAACACCGCGAACATACGGAACAATCGCGAATGGTATTGGTATGTCGGAACTTTAGTTACTTTCAACATTTCGGGGCTCTGCTCATTTCTTATGTACTTGCATACGTATAGATATTGCTATAGGTATGTATATAGCTACATATACAGCTATAGGGATGTATAGGTCATACAAATAGGAACAGTTTAAAAAACGATGTTTGTTTATGTTTTAAAGCACAGCCCTTTCTTTGAACGATCGCATAAGCCTGTTCAAAAGTTCTCTTTCTGCAAAGGAAGGTTAATAAATATTGGAAAATAAAAGGCCACTATAATTATACCACAAGTGTTCAGTTTATATAACCACAATTCCTCTCGTTCAGTAGGTTTACTTAGGTTCATTCATTAAATACGATTCATTCTGTTTACCTTGATGTAGTTCCAAAAGCAGTCACCAACGCAGGTAGGACATATCTGATGTGTCGTAAAGGATTGCGGCGAAGGAAGATGAAGTACAAGGTAGGATAAAACAGACAGGCTAGAATGGTGTTTCCAATGACAAGAGTAAGGACAAACATTCCCATAGCGCTGAACATCGCGAGAATATCTTTTGTTTCCGCTATATTTCCAGCAATAATACTTGCTATTCCAATGGGAGAAACCCTAAAACGTTGTATAATAACTTAGTTAATGGTTGAAGGCCAGGGGCCGGTTGTATAAAAGGGTGATTAACTTTAATCATGATTCGTGCTTAGTTTTAACCAATATGGATCAGAGGATAAGAATTCAAATACGTTTTAATCATCCGACAGTTGACTTAATGGTGATTAAGAGCTTTATAGAACAGGACCCTGGATTATACGATGCTTGTTGTTGTTTCTATGAGGTGATGTTAGAGGGAACGCAAATTATGTTTGCACGATCGACAGAGACGTGTCATCTATTGTCCAACATAATTAGCTCTTGATATAAAACACAAAATTTCGTGCATGTACGAACTTGATGTTATTGCAGACGATATGTAAAAGTTCGTCTACTCGTGTTTGCAGAAAAACGATTTCTGAGTTCCAGACCATAATCGAACCCGCAACCTTAGAACGAACACATTGAGCTATTAAATCTCACATGGTGAGTTAACGTGGAGGCTCGTCGGATGTACATGATGCTTAATCAGAATTTACGATATGATGACAATGGGAAGACCTGAATGTTTAAGCCGGTCCGCCGCTCTACCTGTTGAGCTATCGAGTCTACAAGTCCAATCCCTGTAGACTGAATGTTTAACTCACGTTTTTTGTAAGCCTGAGCTTGACGAACGTTCTCAGGCCGTCTACAATAACACTAAGATCCCGCACGAACAAAATTTCTGTTTAACAACGTAATAGGGTCAAGGAACAGCCGGAAATTTAAGAGAGAGAAAGTGATAATTTGAGCCAAGTGACACCACTCGAAAAATCATTTTCACTATCTTATATTTTCAACAGTTTGTTTCCCGACCCTTTTGGCTTTATACATGTATCTTCCCATTGTTAATATATCGCGCCTTCCCTATAAGCAGCAAATATGAATAGGAAGCACATTAACTCTCCATTTGAATCTTGTTGCCATAATTGTTAAACCGTCTCACCGGTCATCGGAACATTGCGGGTTCAATTCCCGTCTGGAGAATACGAACTTGACGAACGTTTGATGGTCGTCTGTAATTTGCACTACAAATTATCGTTGTAAATCGTTCGGTGTAACATCGCCTTTATGAAAATCTAATCTGTCAAAAAACTAAGAAATTCGACAAGGAAGGGAAGCACTTTTCCGTAAGAATATTTATTTCACGTATGGAACTTCGAGATAAATAAATTGTGTTGCGGATTTCATGAAAAACGACGATATGCAACTCTGTCTTTGACTCCTTCATCGTCTTTTGACTCGTTGTTAAATTCTGTAATTCTATGATATTAACATTCAAAGGTTTCTTTCGGGTACGATTAGTTTTTAAATAAAAAAAATTGACTTTTTCATGAATAGAGTTTGGACATAATAGAATATTTTACAAATGTTCTGCATGCTTTTATTGACGAACGTAAATATCTTAAAGCCATCACTCGTTGTTTGAATCCGGACGAACTTAACAGGGGCGGATTTAAGGTACGTCAGACACGTCAGGCGACTAAGGTAAAAAATTCCTGATGATGACTAATTAATTCATAAATTAATTAGCCCTCTGAGTCCATTTTTTATTTTTTTATTATTCGGCGTATCGAACACAACAGTGAAAAAAATGCTTGTTTTTCTTTACTCACCTCAGTCCTAGGCGTTCGCTCGTCCTTCCTAGCAGCGCGCTCTAGTCAGCTCTAGTCTGTCTCTGGTCCTAGCAACGCCTTACCCAGAGCGCCTGCTTTGCAGGCGGTTGGTTCCAGATTACCAGAGTATTCTTCTACACGTGGCACAGGGATAGAGAGGTGCCTTCTTTACAAATGAGTACAATTTAGCGACGTCAAAATGGCGAACTACGTCAAATTTACGATTGGTGATTGGACAAAGACAATGCAAGTTAGTCGAAAGTAAATCTAGCTACGTCGAAGTAGAAGTTTTGCTGCACTTGGGATTTGATTGGCTAGCACAGGACGGCTGGACGCACTTGCGGCATAAACAAATTCCCTGGAAACGCTGCCTGACTCGCACTCAACTGTAGCTTGAGACTGAGTTGTGACTATGGCTTCTACGAATAGTATGTAGAGAGTGCACTAGAAAAGAGCGATGTTGAATTTTTAAGACCTATCACGATTTGTCTAACCTTTACATCTTTAAATCTTTACATCTGTTTTAAGTCAGTTGTCAGGAAAAATTCAGCTAATTGAGGTGATGATCAGTGTTAACAGATGAAAAAAAAATTGCTGAGAATAGGAAAAGGCTTATTCCCATTGTAGATATTATTATGAATTGTGGTCGTCTAGGTTTATCTTTTAGGGGGCACTGTGATGACTCAAAATATCATCCTGAAGTTGGACATTATTCTCAAGGAGGTGTGGGTAATTTTATTGAGTTACTGAATATAAGGGTTCGTGCAGGTGATGTTGATCTGGGAAAGCATCTTAAGACATGTCCAAAGAGTGCTTCGTATATTTCCAAGGCTACTCAGAATGAACTTATTAAATGTTGTGGTCAGGTTGTAACTGAGAAGATTGTTGGAGAGGTTAAGCAAAATAAGTCCTATTCCATTATTGCAGATGAAGAAGCAGATTGTTCAAATAAGGAACAATTGTCTCTAGTTTTGCGATTTGTCGATAGTAATTTCAATATAAGAGAAGACTTCATTAAATTCATTAATTGTAAATGGGGGCTATCTGGTGCAGACCTAGCTGCTGTGATTTTGAAGGCATTAGCTGACCTTTTACTGAGAATTGAACATTGTCGAGGTCAAGGGTATGATGGAGCTGGTGCCATTTCTGGCCATATCTATGGACTTTCTGCCCACATTGTGCAGCTGAACAGAAAAGCAATTTACACTCATTGTCATAGCCATAGACTAAATTTAATTATTTGTACTACTTGTTCGGTGCGATTACTAAGGAATGTAATGACACAGGTAAAGGAACTGTCATATTTTTTCAACTTTTCTGAAAATCGCCAAATGCTATTTGAAAAAAAAATTTACAGTACAGCCCAGATAGCAGGAAAAAGAAATTGAAAGACATATGTAGAACAAGGTGGGTAGAGCGGGTAGATGGTTTGGATGTATTTGAGGAGTTATTTGTTCCAATATTTTACACTTTAAAGAAAACGAGTTTCAATGTAGAAAGACAGTGTAATCCCAGCACCTCCTCCCAACCTACATCCTATTTAGCATTAATTTCATCTTTTCAATTCATTGTGACTCTTGTCATCACTAGAAATATTCTTGACATGACTCTTCCAGTCACTCAGTCATTACAGGCCAAGAGTAATGATATACTGGATGGTATTGAACTCATTCAGGCACTTAAGTATCTAGCTATGAGAGTACGGAATCAGATTGATCATTACCATGGTCAGTGGTATAGGCAGGCTGCCGCTTTAGCAGCTGTAGATGACATTGAGGAGTCTGTGCCTAGGATAACTTCTAGACAAACTACCAGGGATAATCCTCCAGCCTGTAATGCTTCTGAGTACTTTAAACGTTCAATTACAATTCCTGTTCTGGATCACCTTAACTCAGATCTGAAAACTAGATTTGATTTAATTCTATTTATGGATTGACTACTGTACCTTTCAAAATGATATCTTTGCAATTCATATTTCTATGAATATGATAAAACAATCTATTGAATTCATCTCTAAACCCTTAACTCATATAATCAACTTGTCAATTGTCCATGGTGTTGTCCCCGACCAAATGAAAATTGCACGTGTAATACGAGTGTTTAAATCTGACGACCATTCTAAATTCTGCAATTACACACCAATTTCTGTTCTGCCGGCCTTCTCCAGACTTCTTGAACGAATAATGTATGATCGATTGTTAAAATATATTGATAAACATAATATTCTTTGCGAACAACAATTTGGTTTTAAAAAAGGTCGCTCCACCTCTTTAGCTCAAATTGAGCTATTCGATAAAATTTCAACGGCAATTGATCAAAAAAAATTTACTATTGGAATATTTTTGGACTTATCAAAGGCTTTTGATACGGTAGACCATAATATACTTTTCACCAAACTCGAATACTATGGATTTCGTGGATTAGTTCTTGATTGACTAAAAAGTTATTTTACAAATAGAACACAATTTGTGCGGTATAATGGTCACTGTTCAGATACAAAAAAAATAAGCTGTGGAGTTCCACAGAGTTCTGTCATGGGTCCCTTATTCTTCTTAATTTATATAAATGATCTATGTAATGTCTCCAAAAGGGTAGAGCTTATTTTATTCGCCGACGACACTAACATATTTTATTCACATGAAAATATTGACCATTTGGTTAGTATTTTGAACCTGGAAGTTGAAAAATTATCTGCGTGGTTTAGGCCAAATAAACTTTCTTTAAACTTAAAGAAAACTAAATTCATGATTTTTAAACCAAGACAAAGAAGATAGCACTATGATATCCAGCTATTCATTAATAATCAAATTATAAGTCGAGTAAAGGAAACTTTGTTCCTCGGTGCAGTATTAGATGAAAACCTGTCATGGAAATTACGTATATCCCAATATCTAATAAAATATCAAAATTTATTGGAATAATTTTTAGGGCGAGTTTTTACCTTACTAAGGTTTCATTACGAACTTTATATTTGTTTATGGTGTACCCATACTTGCAATATTGCAATATTGTGTGGGCTTCTACCTATCCAACTGATCTTCGCCGTATTGTTCTATTGCAGAAATGTATTGTTAGAATATTAAACTTTAGTAAGTGTGATGCTCACACAGATCCTATATTCAGGGATCTTCATATATTAAAATTTCATGATATCTGCAAATTACAGATGGGACGATTTGTATTTTCATGTCTAAATAAACTTGTTCTAAAATATTTTAATGATATGTTTGTATCTAGTAACCAACCTCATAATTATAATACGAGAAATCGCAAAAGTCTACGAATTCCGTTTTGCAGGACCAAACCAAGACAATTTTCTACTTGGTATCAAGGTTCTAAATTCTATGATTCTCTGCCAAATGAGATTATAAATACAACCTCACTTTCTTTATTTACATCTAAATTGAAAAGGTACTTATGCTCTGAACATGGAAACATGTCTGCATCGTGAGATTAAATTTTATTTTGTTTTTCTTCACGTTTTGTTAACATACTAAGCTCTCATTGTAATGTTAATTAATTTATGCTATATATCTGATCTTGAGGTAGTCTAAATATTAGTAAACCATATGGTTTCAATTTTAGACTTCCTCGCCATTAACATTACAAGTATTTTATTAATTCTGTATTATACTAAGTGTTTTTTGTGACAAAAATAAACTATTCCATTCCATCTTTAATAAGTCAGACTAATGATACTGGTTAGAAGCAGATATTTTAAAATTTTCAAATATTTATGAAGATGATTTTCCTAACTCTCTTGACTTAGATGCTGAGTTGGAATTGTGGCAGATATACCGGGTTAATTACAAAGGTTCACAGCCTTGTAATGTTGCTTCAACACCGAAGGCAGTTAGTTTTGATTCTTTTGAGAATATTAAAGATGTTTGCGAAATTTAACTACACTACCTGTCACATCTTGTGAGTGTGAACGCTCTTTTTCAGCCATGGGTTGGCTAAAAGACTACACAAGGAACACCATGGTAGAAGATCGTTTAAATGGCTTGGCCTTGATGGAAATTCATCAATCCAGAGAACTTAACGTACATCGCTAGTCATCTGAGTGAGGGAGTAACGGATGACTGCACTGCATCATGAATTGCAATACCAATAACACAACCGATCAATACTCCCGCGAAAATACTGACGAGCAGACGATTTTCTCAAAAAACTTCGCTAATTTTTGAAGTGACATGCCTTTTATTGTCAGCCTATGGTGCACAAGGAAATCTCAAATTGGTCTTTCCATTGACTAAACCCTCATTGCTCTTGTCCTTAGATATTTAATAACGCTCTCCAGTCAACTGACTTCCATTTACATACTCTTGCATGAATTTGATGCTTCGTTTCCTCGGCTCTTCATGGACCCAAAGGAAAAACTGCAAACACTTTAGAGGGAAAACGCTAATACCCCAGTCAGCGAATCAAGGGGCTGAGCCAGAACGTTTTTGTCGCACATCACTATAAAACCATACCGTCATTCGACTGACATGGTTAGAATATTAGGTTTGATTAGGTTAGAATATCAGCAGGTTATTTAAAAATTTTCAGCTGATAGTACGAGAATTGAGTTGATTTAGTCGATTTATTTTTTATGTCTATCAAGGCTCTAATAAGAAATAACAAGAGCTAAACCTTTTTTATTCAGTCGCAAAGGGATGTCTACTTTTGGGGTTAAAGGGTGGTTTAGGTTAGGATGACCAAGATGAGGTACTACGATGAGTTTCTCTACAGTATGTCCATGAAATGTTACATATTGTAGACCTGTACTGATTTTCTTAATCAAAGAGATCAAAAAGGTGAGTATCTGGCACCTGAAAACAAAACAGCTCAGGGAAGAGCAGATATGTAGCAAAACAAAGTGACTGTAATTGATCTTAGAAAAGATTTAGCAGCTTTTGGCATGACTGTCCATGCTGGACTCGCTGCTAAACAGTGTTTCCTAGGCTTGCCCATGAGCTCTGGAATGTAGCGAAACAGCCGCATCCACTTTTGATGCCCGATTATAAAACTTTATATTTAAGTGAGAATATTAGCCCTTTAAGAGACAATTTTAAGATTTATATAGATTTAAGAATAGATTTATTTAAAAAGTGTTGTCAAAATGCAGGAAATGCAGTTCCATGGACCCAAATTTCAAAAATTTTCTCGGGGGCATACCCTCAGACCCCCATAGAAAAGTACCATCCCATCGCGTCTGATTAACCTTGAAAAAACCTAAATCCGCCCCTGAACTAGGCTTAGGTATATGTGAGATTTCAGAAATCATGTTCACCTGAAGCAAAAAATAGCTGGGAGGTTAGTTTTGGAATAAAATGTAAAATTCTAAGAACACATAACTTGCCACATTATGATCTCCACGAGTTTCATCGTTGCAGTCCATAAAGATTTAAAGATATACGCCAATGGCTTTCCTTCTTCCTTGCATAGTTTTAAAACAACCCCCAAAGCAATGGAAAAGACGATTAAGCCGACCATATTAGTTCCACCACCTTTTGCTACACCCCTGAAATCATATATGATGTCATGGTCGATCACTGTAAACTCGCTTCCAGAGTCGCGAAGACTTCTGGAAACGATTAGGTTATTTTCAATGAATTTAGCCATCTCCTTGGCTGTCATGTTTGTAGTGGTGTTGAGTGCTTTTACGACAAAACGATATGTCACAGGAGTCTCTTGATAAATTGTGTAAGTCTGCAATTGGCAAAGAAAAGGCAAGTTATTGAAGGGTAGAACTGTGGTCTACTCTGTCTAGAATTTTACTTACGGAATGGAACATGGCCTCTACGATATTGTCCGGAAAACAGTTCCTGGGAGAAAGAAACATAGAAAAGCAATTTCTCTTGCAGTAAAGTTTACGTAGGTAATATATGACACAGATAGTATATGAATCAGATTGGACTTATTATACATGTTTTGGACGACTAGAGGACATTCGTCAAGCTCTTTCTCTCAGAGAAACGATTTCTGAGCCCTAGACCGGGAATCGAACCCGCAACCTTCTGATGACCGGTGAGACGCTCTAACCATTGAGCTACCAAGACTCAGATGGGGAGCTAGGGTGGATGTTCGTCATATGTGCTGCCTAAGCGGAAGTCACGATATGGTAATAATGATGGAATACCAAGCTCATACTCATGTATGAGCTTGGTATTCCATCCTGTTCAGCATTTAATGTAGTATTATAAATGTAGTAAAGGAAGATTTGCTCGTTTGTTCTTACATACACGTACAAACATACATGTATGTACACTTAATGTACGTAGCCACGTTAGAATACTGCTCAGGAGGTATAGTAGTTCTGTTTACTTTATGCTAGCAATATTTGTCATATATTACCTTAATAAATCTAAAAACGAGTCAGCTGAGTTTCTGTGAAGTGCGCCTGCAGTTATGCTGTCTTCGTTTACACCACTGCCAGGAGAAATTAACTTTGCTAAGATTAACCCAAGCATGGCGGAGATCATGGTTGTTGATAGGTAGTAGATCATTGTTCTTTTACCTAGTTGGCCGGCAGATGATTTCTCGTTGTCCGTCAAGGCAACTACGACACTTGATGTTATCAAAGGAACAACAACCATCTTCAACATTCGTATAAAAAGCTCTCCAGGGAACTTAACGTACATAGCCAGTCTTCTGGGTGAGGGAGTATCGGATGACTGAACTGCATCATGAATTGCGATACCAATAACACAACCGATCAATACTCCCGCAAAAATACTGACGAGCAGGCGATTTCCTCGAAAAAACTTCGCCAATTTTTGAAGTGACATGCCTTTAATCATCAGCCTGTGGTGCACAAGGAAATCTCAAATTGGTCTTTCCGTTGACTAAACTCTGATTGCTCTTGTTCTTAGATATTCAGTAACACTCTCTAGTTAACTAACTTTCCCATTTACATACTCTTGCATGAATTTGATGCTTCGTTTCCTCTGCTCTCCATAGATTCAAAGGAAAGACTGCAAACACTTCAGAGAGAGAATGCTAATACCCGAATCAAGGAGCTGAGCCAGAACGTTTTTGTCGCACATCACTATAGAACTATATAGTCATTCGACTGACATGGTTAGAATATTAGGTAAAAGTAATCTTTAAGTTGTGGTTTTTGTTCACGTTTTAGAGGTGGGATGCATTCGTTCAAACATTTCCAAGTTAATTTACAGAGCTGTTTTGTTAAATTATCAACACATTAGTCTGCAGAGTTTGTAGTTCGTTAAGAACCAAATTATGTCATTGACCCGACATTGAAACGTTACTACGAGGAACTTTTTTAGCGTCGCAACAAGTCATCCTGGTTCAAGTAGAGAGAAGCTTCAGACACACATCATCAGTCTGTTAGATCTTGTGATTGTTGATAAACAGTTAACATTGTTAAATTCGTACTAAATCTTTTAAAGATATGCTATAAATCCATTTGAGAAAGTAATACTAGTATATAAATGAAATTTCAATAATGGCATCACTGTACGCATGAGCGGCCTCAAGACTCGTGTCTTAGAAAGACGTAGAAAATGCTTTAGTGTTTCAATAAAATCCTATAGGTGAAAACATTTCTCAAGATTACAAAACAACTACTGAAAAGGCCAGGTCAGTAATCCGTACATGACGTCGTTCATAGCAACCTAAGATATCACTGGTTTACCCATATATAATTTTCATTATGAATATTTGGGTCTTCCTCTGTCTTCTCTGACAAAAAGTTCTTGTCAGCTTTAGACGCTCAAGCATGCGTGAAACTTTGGGAGGTTATTTTGGTTTCAACTTCGCGTAGCACATGAGTGTGAGATAGTGTTCTAGTGTACAAAGTAATTTGGTGCATCGTTTTGATTAGTGCTTTCCTCTGGTTTCATTTTCTGTTGTTCCTCAAGGTTCTTTCCTCTCAGTTCAGCGTGCGACATCTTTTCAACAAGTACTGCACCATAGGTATCACCCATAACATTAATTACTGTTGTGGGGCGATTACTAAAGAAAGGAAAAGACAAAAAAACACAAACATCCAATCACCATTCTTGTTTCAAACAATTAGCTGACGGAGTCAGAAGATTGTTATCCGGTTACTCTTTACAAAACATCGCAGGTACTTTTTTCTTAGGTGCTCGGGTTTCCTCCGATAGTAATACTAATTTGCTTTAAATAAACTTCATATCAATTTTTCTCAGAACATTAGCCAGAGATTGGCCAGGCGGGGTTCTTTCAAAAAAGTCCGAACATGATTTTCACTCTTCGTCGTTAGTATTACAGGATCTTCATCGAGCTTCCGAAATTTGTCACCGTCAGAAGGAATATCTTCCATCTTCTCGCAGTAGGCGGATCGATCTAGTATAACAACACCATTGCCTTTGTCGGGTTTAACCCTTTACCCGGCAGTGTTGCAAAATGGCAACATATTAATTTTACTCTGGCTAACGCCAGACGATTTTACTCGTCAAGGGGAGACCTCCAGAAAACCTGCCAGATAAAGGGTTAACTATGATAACACTTTGATCTTTCGTTAGAAAGTTAAGTGATTCAGCTCTTCGCCTGTGAAAATAAACGATGAAGGAGTATAGCTTCTCAAGCCTGAGTGAGCAATGTTCTTGATTTTGGTTTTAATGAAATCTTTGTCATGTCCGGAACGAGAGGATATGGGCTTATCTTTCACCTTACGAAAGAGCATCTCAGATGGGGTGAGGAAATCACAAAAGTTCAACATTTGCGGTGGAATCGAGAAATTAAGACCTTTCACTAAGACACATTTTTCTTTGTCCGAGAGAATCTTGCTAGAATAGTTGAAAATAACGCCATCAAGTTTGATGTTAGACTTGGCAACAGAGTTGCCCGATGATTGCCTGAGCGCGTGCAACTCAGAGTAGCGACGGCAAATTTTGTCTATTTTCATTTCTGTATATATATACTCTATATATGTAAATGAGTGTGAAACAACTCAAAACGTTTGACTAGGCATATTTATTACTATTTAGTTTCGTACTACGAAGCGTGGCACTCTTCAGATAAAGTAGCCTAATGACTAACAGCTGGAACATACAGTTGTTAATTACATAGTGATGAAACTTAATCTTATTCACACTGTCAGGTGGATAACACTTAGCGGAAGTACCAGATTTAAAATATCAAGTTCGTTGAAAGTTGATTAAAAGGGATTTTTTGGCGTGTCTACATGTAGAAATTAGCTTGTTACGTCTATTGAGCGTAGCTATTTGAGGTTCACATATAATAAAATATTTTTCCCACATAGAAAGGTTGCATTTATTTGAAGCGGAGTTGTAAGCTTTAGCTCTCTTCAATATTTTCCACTCAACTTTGAAGTTTACGTTGCTGTTTTTTGGGTCCCATATGTATTGACTCAGCTCGTTTATATGTAGATGTATATGTATATACATATATACGTCTGTTTATATGTATATGTATGTATATATATATATATATATATATATATATATATGTACTATTTACATAATGAGTAGCCTTTCTGTATCTTGGTATACAGTCACGAGGCAAAGCCCAGTGCAAAACTTGTTGATGCAGACACTAGTGTCTGTATATGTGGTACAGAACTGATTAATACCTAAGTGTCTGTATCACATTAATCTCCTATTCTCACAGTTATCTCCATTCAGGGGGGGCATGTTTCTCACATTACATTCTTATTCTCTACCCGAAATTCATTCTCCTACATCAGTTATATATGTATATATAAAATATATATGTATGTATATATATGTAGATAAATCTTCAAGTTTTGACAACAAGAAAGTGAACAAATCTAAGTATAACCATTCAGCTTTTAAGTTTTTATTCGAACAAAAACGTTTTCGCTATAGAAGCTCTTCAGGTGTTTGACTATGTGAGTGGTTTACAGTTATTTATATGATATCTATATTACGTCATCTATTTGATATTTGATGGATAAGAACTGAGAAAGCCCAAAAAGCAAAACCCAGGATACTAAGATATTGCCTCTAGTGGTTACACACAATCCGAATCCACAAATAACTACGGAAGTCAGAAATACAGTATCCTTATTAAAAAACTCGGAAATGAAGGAAAAACCATCAGAAATCAAATTTATTATCAGTTGCAGACAACCAAAAAACTTAAAGCGTATTCTCACAAGAGTAGAATTCGTAGACGAACATCAATCACCTAGTGTTTCAAAATGCGGAGAATCAAGATGTGGGACATGCAAACTTATACTAACGGGGAAAAAATTAAAACTTAGTAAAGGAAAAAAATGGACCATTAAATCGGACATGAAGTGCAAATCAAGAGACATTATTTACATCGTAACATGCCGGAAATGCGACAGTTTTTATGTTGGAACAACCGAAAACTTACGGAAGAGAGTGATTTTGCACAAAGAGCAAATAAAACATGAAAAATACAGACATTTAGCCGTAAGCAAACGCATACACAGATGCAGCGGGGGACTATTTAACATTATGCCAATCTACGAATGTGCAAATTCAACACGACTACACAGGGAAGCAAAAGAACAAG
>JBAHVQ010000471.1:0-18075 GCA_036872915.1 Nanipora kamurai | reverse complement strand
AGAAGTCACGATATGATAATAATGATGGAATACTTAAACACTGAGCAGAAAGCCTGCTCATGTGGGAGCTTGGTAAAGAGCGTCTCACCGGTCATCAGAAGGTTGCGGGTTCGATTCCCGTCTAGGGCTCAGAAATCGTTTTTCAGAGTAAACGAGCTTGACGAACGTCCTCTGTTGTTCTGATACACACGTTTGTCAAGCTCTTAATCTTACAAAAACGATTTTTCAGTCCTAGACGGGAATCGAACCTGCAACCTTCTGAACGATGGTGAGACGCTCTAACCATTAAGCTACAGGTGCAGGTTTATCATAACAGCATCGTAAGCGGAAGCCACAATATGATAATGATGGAAACATCCATAGCTGAACACAAATCTTGTTTATGTATGAGCTTAGAGTATATCAGACGACCAGTGAACGTTCGTAAAGCACATAATCTCAAAAATACGATTTCTCAGCCCTCAGTGGATCCAGCATGAACAAGATTTGTATTCAACTTCCAACAATGTAGTCTACCAGTTATTTTTGTCATACTTTTACACATGCACCACGGAACAAACGTAACCAGCCACGCAAAGTATGCTTTGAAGTGAATTGGGTGGCAACAAGATTGAAAAAAATGATAGCTAAATTTGTCTATTAATAACGCATCCAATAAATTTATGAAGTGAGCATATGTATGTGCAATCACTTTTTTACATTCATATTCAGCATTAGACCAAAAGGTCATTCACACAACACACACCCTTCATTACAACCAGTGACCATTTGTCATAAGTACATCAGTAACTGAAAAAATTTACCTGACATCATGCCTGACTTTGAAGAACTTTATATACATGTATGAAATTAATGATGATGATTTTAGAAAAATCAGTATGGCCTAAAGAAGAAAAAGTAGCAAGCTAGTTGTTAATGCATGAAGTATTTTGGAATTTGTACACGTTTTCTGGCCGTAAGGATTGCGGGCGTCTTTTGTAGAGCGCTAGAATGACAACACGAGTTTGTTTTTAAAAACGGGAAATTTTAGAGATTTTATGTCCTTTACGGCAAAATAAAGTGGTAGAACCAGCAGACTTTATGTTTTCTAATCTTGGGAAAACACTAGTGATAATTTAAAAGTACCCAATGCTATCATCTGAAGGACCTTTTGTGCTATGAATTAGGCAAAGACATCAAGTCAGGACACTTTGTTTGATCACCCTTTAACTTCTAAGAACCTATTTACAAAAAAACTAGATTGTTCTCCCTAAAGGTCTGGACCTTCCCTCATGGGCCCAGTGTTACTAAAACAGGAAACTGGAGTATCCAGAGAAAACCTGTGATGTCTGGTATAGTCAAACTGGACAATACTCTTCTCACATGTAACCAAGGTAACATTAATCAGAAAAGTGCTCGAAGCCAGAATCAGAGCCCAGTCACGGAGGTGAGGGACAGGTGGACTACCACTGGGTCACCAACTACCCTTCAGGTACATGAAAATGTTTGACAACCAGTGGATGTTTGCCAAGCTGGTTCTCTCAGAAAAATGATTTCTGAGCCCTAGGTGGGAATCAAACCTGAAACCTTATGATGACTGGTGAGATGCACTAACCATTGAGCTACCATGACTCAGATGGTGAGCTAGGGTGTAGGTTCATCATTATTATCATATTGTGACTTCCACTTAGGCAATACATACGATGAACCTGCACCCTAGCTCACCATGTGAGTTGTGGTAGCTCAATGGTTATAGTGTCTCACCAGTCACCAGAAGGTTGTGGGTTCGATTCCCGTCTAGGGCTCAGAAATTGTTTTTCTAAGAGAGCAAGCTTGACGAACGTCCACTGGTTGTCTGAGATTTACCAAGCTCCCACATAAACTGAGTTCGTGTTCAGCATTAAGTGTGAAAATGTTTCTTAAAAGCATGGTGTTGTTAAAATTAACAATGCACTAGCTTGGATTAATTCTTATTAATCCCTGATTACTTTTGAAGCTTTTTTGGTCAATATACTAAGTGCATTGTAGTATATTGTAGTACAGAAGTTTGTTTTCGTCAATATACTTTGGAGAGGGGTGTCGGTGGCACAGTGGATGTGCAAGTGTCTCTCACCTCTCTGACTAGGGTTCAATTCCAACTCTGTGCAGTTTTCTGATTAAAGTTACCTTGGTCACATATAAGAAGAGTGTTGTCCAGTTTGACTCCACCAAATATCACAAGTTTTCTCCAGTTTCCTCCTGTAATAACACTGGAGTGGACCTGTGCGGGATGGCCCTCACTGGACCTCTATGGAGAACAGAAGTTTAGCTGATAGGGTTATCCAGTATAAATAATGGAACTTTACCCTTTACATGTATGAGATTGTGTGATATCTTCATTGCAGACAAAGAGGTGATCCCCACATGGAAGGTAACTTGATTGTCTTTGCAGTATATATACAAAATGTGGTAGATCTGAAATCTAAGAACCCATGCGCTGGTGAACTGGTGTGGGTGGAACTCTATAGAGATTGCTTTGCTTAACTCACTGTCCCTGGGGATAGGGTGAGTAGCCTAGATGTGGACTCTTCAGATGCTTTTTTACTTGAAAAAGTACGACTGCACATGTTAAATTTTGAGAGTTTTTGATGCAGCACCTGTTTATGAGAGGCACGTATTAAATGTCATTAAAAAACCCAACGAAACCAGAGTAGCACTTTGAATATGACTAATACTTCACCTGGTTGCGAAAAAAGACTATTTACCATTAACCAATGTAATTGAACTGACGGTAGGAAATTGTTTCTTCAAAAGCCAGAATTTTTTTAGTAAACAAATAGTTTGTTGCCGGATGATTTACAGCAATTTCAAGAACTATATATGCATTAACTTACGAAAGGCAATTATATATAAGGAAAATGTCAGTATTATGACATATCAAAATAACGACAGACATGACACTCGACATAGATTCGACCACCCCAGGGTGATAACCTTACTTTTTTTGACTAAATCTTAAGAAAAGACAATACCTTTCACTCACCAAAACTGTTAAAAAGCTAAAAACTTACAAAAAAACTCATCTCGAATCCAACGGTTCAATATTGCTAAGATAACTCAAGCCTGCCATGTTGTAAAACGTTTAATTCAAAAACATCCATCGTAAGGTGTTTTTTAATACTCGATGCCGGTCGGGCGGTAGTAGTAACGTATTTTTTCACCTTATAATTTGTCTTTGAATGAAGGTATGTTTACAACATATTCAAATTTCAATTTAATTTTTTTCCGATATGCTTTTTATTTCTTCTATTTCCCATTCATTCTTTTAGGTTTTTTTCTTCTCCTTTTGAGGTAGTCTGTCAAACTGACAAGGCACTGCAGTCATATCTTAATTTGAAAGGTTAACTGAAAAACAAGCTAAGCCTCGTCGTGTAGTATTTTTTCCAGGTTGCAATATTTTTTATGAATATAGCTTCAGAAGTTGAGTTCATCTTTCAGTTTCAAATCATAAACAGATCTAACAGGCATCTATTCCTGTAACAGTATACCAAGTAACTTACTTTTAAATTTGAGAAAAAATAAAATTTTCAGGGGTACCCACCTGTGGAACAACAATTTCAGTAAATATGGAAAGACATATAAATTTGTTGTTTATCGAACAAGGGCAAAAAGTCTACTTTCAGACATTTTTCAACATCTGGAGAGCATAGGCTACCTAAACTCTTCCCCAGCCACTTCACTTCTGAAAATAGAAAAAGAATTAAAGTAAAAAATATCACATAGTACAAAAACATCTTAAAACAAAAATAAAGTTGGGGCAAAGTGAACTTAATTCCCATATCAACTTGGTTCTCACTCATCTCCAAGGAATCCATTACATTTATTATCTGTCAACAAAGGGATAGATAAAGGTAGGGGTATAGACCTCTGTGGGCAGTCTATCAAAAAGCTATTATCTTCTACAGAAAAATACACTTAAGTTATGGCTAAATACATCTGACTCTTATACCAAGACAATTTTCAAAGTGGCTACAAGTACACAAATTTTAACTCCTGTAAAGTTATTAATTTCTAATATATCACAACCATTATTATTTGACATTTTCTTGCTGTTAATTTGCTCTGGCTCTGCAATTAACACAATGATTGCATGCTGCAATAATGAATGCCAAGGGTTCTTCATAATTCACATGACACATTTGGAGGGAAATTGCTGTGTGCCATTTTCAATGTGTTTTATGCTGTTTCCATGAGTATTTTGTCTCTTCCATGAGTCCTTGGCTATTTGTGTGAAGTTGTGCTGTTGCAGTTAATCTCAATTTTACTGTTTCTGACAGCCATTCACTGAAGCTGTATGCATTTGCTGTGGCCACAAATCATCTACGGTTGCTAAGGACTTTTGACTCTTATAGCTGTGTGTCCTGGGGTTGCACAACCAAGTAATTTTCTGACCATGCTTTTCTTGCACAAAACATGTAATTGTAAGCGGTCTTTTTATGTCCTTCTACTTTGGTTACTCAAATTACAGTACATGCCACATGCCACATACAATAGATACTACAGTGAAAAAATATAAAGTAATCTGGATCTCTTTACCAATCCTACTTACATGTACATCACTTTGAAATATTTACTAATATTTACTCATGCAAATATTTCACTCTGGACAGAACTCTTCCACTTTGTTCTCTCATTTGCATATATCCTTCATTCTTTGCAAAGTCTTTGTGACGATTAAAAAATTTCTAATTTCCCTTACACTTTTATGGGTAAATAATGCTCATTGCCCTTCTGGTGTCTATTCCACTCCTCTTCATAATTATGCACGCAAATGTTTATTGGTTGTAAGCCTTTTGCTGTTGCTGCAATCTTTCTGTTCTAGCTGATATATGTTGTCACAAGCCCTTATGCTGGGGCTGCAAGCCCTTTGTAGATGTTGTGTATCTTTTGCTGTTTCTGCAACCATTTTGCTCAGATTTCTGCAGCATAACCCCGTAGCTCTTACCATGACCATTTTGTTTGCTGTGAAAGTTGTAGGTGGGTTATGGTAATTCTGAAGCAAAACTGCCAATGTCATCTGGAATAGTTATTTACTGGCTTAAGTTGTACAGAATTACTCATTTTAACTCAAGTAAACATTAACAAGGCATGCCAGGATCAAAATTTAATTAATTTTGCAAGTCTTTCACCACTTTTTGTTGCACATTTCTCAGTTGGCAACCCATTGTGTCCCTTTGGATCCTTTGCTATCCTCATGCATACCCGACAGTACAAAGGTAACCCTTCCCACCAATGTCCAATTGGTGAGTTGTAATACCCTGATGGGAACTTGAAACCTTCATACTTCCACTTTAAGTACTTGTTGTATTCAGTTCCATTCCTAGCAAGATAGAGAAGATATTCGGCCAACTTTCTGGGGGAAGGAAAATCTTTAACTTTAATAACAGAATGTTTCAAATTACCCCACTGGAGAATCTCGTCAATCTTGTCTGTTCCTAACCACACAGGAACACTTCCAGCAGAAAGGGTATTGTAAAGTTTCTCAGTCACGTAATAATCACAGTCAGCATTCGGAAAAACCAAAGCAAATTTGTATTTACGAAGCAATTCCTTCAACTTCATACCGTCGCGATCTTCCGTTCTTTTCAGGAACTTATGAGTACGCAGACAACTGCCATAGAAATCAATTTTAATATACTTATTCATCTCTCCCATGTAATGTGTCCGAAGGGGCTCACAGTTAGAGTAGACGGCAAGAACTAGCCGCGTTTTTAGGTGAAAAGGCAAAGGTACATCCAGGCTTGGTTTTATGAACTCTGGAGATGGGAAATCGGAATCCAGGCGATAGCTCACGAAATAATTAAACTTAGACATTATCTCTGCATCCCTGAGTACAGGGGTGAACACTGGGTTTTCATGCGTTTGTAAAATCCATGGTAGCTTTTCAAAAATTTGCGGAGGAAAGTCGTCTGTATTAATATCCCTTGAGTGGAAGACAATAGCTGAGGCTTCTGAAACGCGGTGCTTGCTTGTCGTCAGTTCACATGGAACAGGGCAGTTCTCACCGATATAATAAAATGGCCATTTGTACTGCTTACCGTCTTCAAGCCTTGGCGTCGAACCGAAAAATGTTGTCCAAAATACAAGAAGAATTTTATTGCTTTTCCTACAATTCCTCCATGCAAAGTCCACAGTTTGGTTTCTGGTTCGTGCTGTGACAGAAGAAGATCGCAAGAAGCTATCGTCGATTTCAATGACATTCACTTTAGAATCTCTCTCTGACTGTAACACATACAGAACAACCAACAAGATCGCAAAAACAAGTAAAATAGATTTCTGCTTTTTACTTGACGAAAACATTGCTATTACAATAACGGTCACGAAGACCGCTGACCCGCAGGCACGGGTCCCTACGTAGCGAATAATTAGACATGGACAGATACTTAATGTCGAACACGAACTCAGTTCATTTGGGAGTTTGGTAAATCTCAGACGACTAGTTGACCTTCGTCATGCTCGTTCTCTCAGAAAAATGATTTCTGAGCCCCAGATGGGAATCGAACCCGCAACCTTCTGATGACCGGTGAGACGCTCTAACCATTGAGCTACCACGACTCAGATGGTGAGCTGGGGTGCAGGTTCATCATATGTACTGCCTAAGCGGAAGTCACGATATGATAATAATGATGTAAATACTTAATATAAAACACGAACTCAGTTCATGTGGGAGCTTGGTAAATCTCAGACGACTAGTTGACGTTCGTCAAGCTCGTGCTCTCAGAAAAAAGATTTCTGAAAAAACGATTTCTGAACGCCAGACGGGAATCGAACCCGCAACCTTCTGATGACCGACATTTATTTCTAGTCATTTCATGGTCTTACGACACGCACTCCACATAATCTTGAAAAAAAATTTCTTCACGTCACCCTGAGGTAGCCTGATGACTGAGAAGCCGTAGAGATAATTTCCTCAAATTTAGGAATTGAGTACGTAGAGACTTTCCGGGGTGTAACCAGGAAATGTCGGAGAGTAATAGAAGGCACTGTGGACACTATTTTCACCATATCGAATACAATATTTTTAAATCCTCTTAGCTTTGAGAAATGGGGAAAAAATGTTGTAGCTAACAAGCTACACGTAAGACTTCCCACAAAAAGGGCAGTGACCAGGATCCTATAAGGCTATAAGGCCCCCCCTGACCTAGTTAAAGTTTTTCAGCCTGGGCTCACAATCACAAACAAATCAACTAAAAACAGGTGCTGCGATTATACAGTGAAAAATCCAGCCCTGTTACCGGTCAACTGGGTTGAAAAATCCTATGTAATTCCACGTCACACGACAAAATTTCAACCAGGCCTGGAAACTAAAAAACTCGTGAAAACTATGTCAATATATGAAAATAACAAGGGTTACCAAGCAATTTCCACGTAGGTTCACTTTCGATTTCAATTTCAGCCCGGTATGAAATTCTCCTTGTAATCAGCCCCTACTGAGTCAACTTATCGTAAGTTGGTTTATTATTGATCTACATCGCCTCGATCACTCCTCTTTCAATACTGTTGTGACAACTGGTTTTGTCCAACAAGGCAGTCATGCAACTGTCCGCAAAATCCATGTGCCGTGTACTCGAGGGGATAACCGTTTGCGCCAAACTATTTGCTAAATAAATAGACTGCACGATGGACAGAAGACTGGACAGATTTCAAATTTGTTTTGATATGGTCAGACATATCAAAAACTTTATAACATGAGCATGAAAAAAAGTCGGGTAAAATTCAACCAGTTGGATTTTATGCAAAGCTTTTTTGCGACTTTTGCCACTGTTACGTCATCTGTGATGTAAGAGTGCCAATCAGGGCATAGCCAAAGTGGGGAAACGGTTGCTGTTGGACGCCAAAATGATGGAGGAGCGCCAAATGGTGAATTGCATGTGAAAATTTTTTTTTTCATACAAATATATAAACATCGTAAACGGCATTGCAGTTTTATCTACCCTGAAATATTGTCGTAGAAAGTTAAAATGTTGGTATACTGAAGAAGGGCCTTTGCTCGAAACGTCAGAATTGCGCTACATATATTCGGCCAGTCTACCAACCTTTCAACTTTCTACGCTGTTTTATATGCTGCCTACCCAGCAGCATTTTGACATCGTTCAAAGAATTACTTGCATTGATTACTTCAGCCTTCAGGTTGTTCAAAGGACGATTAGCTTAACCCAGCAGTATTAGGGAAAACTTTGTGCATGAAATACTGCAAATGTTGGCAACGATATTTAGTCATCACATTTTAACCCACGATTATGGGTAACCGTCCAACAACCGGACGCAAGGTGAACCGCGGGTGAACCGAATCCCTATATCTACGACCGAACTTGACCAAAAGGTATCGTGATTGGTCGGTTGATGATCGGAATTTTCGTCCTCAGTTTCGAATTACTTTACTTCCTCCAATTAGTGTGGTATACAACCAGGCAACTCACGCCTGTGTTTCGACTTTAACATGTCAAGTTACTCTCATTGGATGCTAATGTTAACTTGATATAGGAATAATCGCATCCTGGTAAGTGAGAATTGCTTTGATCGATTCCTTTATGTCAAAACGTGCGGTAAATCGCTTGGTTCGCAGTAGCAACATTACCTCTAATTTGATACCTTTTTAATAGAAATTTGATGAATCGCGTTCCTATTATATAGGGCCAGATTTGACATAAATAGCGATCCCAGTTAAACTGAAGAGAATTCCTGCATTAATGTTTAGGAAATTTTTCCTTTTAATATATTTCTGTGAAATATACTACGCATGCACTGGTACGCTTTCCTTGAAATATTATGGTATCACACTTGTTTATTGGGAGAAGGAAGAACAGTAAAAATAATAAGTATTACAGACGACGTCATGTTATTTAAGTTTTATCGGTTCACTTGGTCAAGTTGCCCTCGTTTTTAACGTCTGTTCATTTTTACTTCATATCTTTATACCTGTATAATGGTCATCTAAGCTAAAAATATTTATCATATGGAATGCAAATGAAAACTTGGCAGGTGTTTACTGAGTTGGATTTATAAAATGACCCACCCTTCACTATACTGAATACTTAACCATTTGCACTCCGAATTTCAAAAAAGATGTCCTCGTTCTTAATAACTTAAAATGCGGAACGAGTGAGGCGAAAATACCTTGAAATGTTCTATGCTGGTTTGTTTGTATTTCGTTGGTGTAATGATCAAGGAAGTCGAATGAGAACAAACAGTTGGAGAAACACATTGTTTTGATCGTGGCCCAAATAAACACTTTCGAAATGTGACACGTAACTTATAGATTTTGTACGTGTATCAAGTGTCAGCTAAAGGGGTTTGTAACTGTATGTAGTAAATTCTGTCCAAACCCCATGTCTTCATGTTTTGTATGCTTAGGTTTATTGATAATTGTAGCTGATTTCGTAGTAATGCACGATGAGATCTCAGTAGGAGGGCTTTTCACACGAACCAGAGTGGTGTGGCTGAGCAGCCTGACATATTGTTGTCAAAATCTTCCCTAAGCTGCAGATGTAAATATGAGTATTTAAATTTTGAGCTTTTCAAATACCCAGACTGGATAAATTCTAGAATGGAAATTCATTGTGGGGTTCTCTTATGCCAACAGTAAGTTTGTCATCAAATAAGTCAGTCCAGCTGACCAGGCAAGCCTGGTTCATATTAATACTGTAATCCCTTAAACCTAAATATGCATTTTATGTTGGCCCACTTACAGTTTACAGAATGCCTCATATTACAATTGCGAGGCTTGTAGATTTGGTAATTAATTAACCTCAAAACCAAGGAGACCAGATTTGTAGTGAAATTATCTGTACTTGCTCAGCCTTTTAAACTAGGAGTTGTCTAATGTTTGTATCTCATTTTGCAACATCATGGTTGGTCCCTTTGCATTATTCTTTTGACATCACATGGTTGAACCAGAGTGTTACACCAAACCTGCTCAGTGTCCATGTTTCGTTGTTTAAGAATTTAACTGACTACAATTCTACATCAACGTTTCCCTCAATTTTAGGTTACTGTATGGCTGTTGAAGGGTAGTAAGCAAGGAAAGTAAGGATTACCTTGAAGCATCAAATTAGTAATAAAAATAAACATTTCAATTCTTAGATGGAGAAAAACAAGAACCAAAGCAAGGATGTTGAGCCTGCCTTAGGGGTAATGGCGGAGAGTATAAATAATCGAATAAGCTTTTTTCAGAGTCTTAGTGATAACGACCATACAGCTGATGTGACTCAGCACAGCACCAATCATATAGCCAGCAGTTCAGCAAAGTGCAAACCTACAGTACCTCCAAAACCGTCAGGTAATCGTGAGAGGAAAAGCCAAACAAAGGCGGATTTTAATGAGAAGAAGAATGATAAAAAAGATTGTTTTACATCTAGCGTAACTTCTAATCACGAGATGAAATCCAAGAACAAAGAAAACTGTGTAGAAAAAGTGGAGAAGAATGCAAATTCAGAGGAGGAAGACGATGATTGTGGATGGGATTCAGAAGAGTTTCCGAGTGAAAGTGACAGTGACAGTGAAGAAGCTGATCTAAAAGCAGATAAACGGAAGAGCAGAATACTCTCCCAAAATTTAGATGGAATACCAGAGTTGGTAAGTAATCAAGTATGACCTTTGGTGGTGAGTTAAGATTTATTTGGTGTGTTCTTAATTGGATAATTTTTTAAGACGGTTTTTGTACCATCAGAACCCCAATGCATTACCCTTTTTATCATGTTTATACAAGCACAGAGTGTTGAGGAGAGAGTTAGAATCTCCAAATTCTGAGATTTCTCCTCTGATCCCTTTATTCTTGCCCACATTGTACACATGTGATAGACAGCTGTGATTAAGTTTTGTGCTGTGAAGTGTTGAGGAGAGGGTTATAATCTCCAAACTCTGAGATTTTCCCCTCTGATCCCATGATTCTTGCCCACATTGTGCACATGTGATTGGCAACTGTAATTAGATTTCATGCTGTGAATTGGTCCTGCCTCCTGGCTCATCAGTGTGAAGCACTTTTACAATGTCTGTGGTTACTATTTACCGTGAGGCTACACATATGGTGCTACAACTGTCTCACGTTATCCAAATTGCGAATGTTCCTCAAGGTAGCTCATTTTCTCAGAAAATGTCTCTGAACCCGCAAAACGGAGGTCGAACCCGCAATGGTAAAAGCGAATCTTACCGGGAATCAGGTATTTAAGTGTTTGATTTTCAAATGGGGCTCTGAAACATTTTCTATGGATTTAAACGTGATGAATGCACCCGTAAAACTTTCTTGGCCACGACTGCCATATGGCAACCATATCAATTGTACTCTGGCAAAGTTCAGGTGATTTTGTACATGAAGGGGGAACCTCCCGACAGCCCGAACAATGAAGGGGTAAAAATATGTTACGAATACAGTAACTCCAAGTTATCACGTGTATAACCATGTGCAACTTTCAATAAGGCACAAATGGGTCCATTTGTTGGAGATCCTTGAGCGCTTTGTCTAAAGAGCAGCTCCCATGAGATCTTGGACATAGTTTCAATATTTTTTGGTTCGAGATTTTTGTGTCCAATCTAAGGTGCATCCAGTTTAGTCTAATGTGTCTTATTCTGTCTCCTATAAACTGTTAATGGTCTCCTATAAATGTTAATGGTTAGAAATACGTACACCATTTTAACAAAGAAATGCTGCAATTAATTGATGAATACTTTCCATTACCGTAACTTTTTAATTCTGTCTATAACTATTCACAGATATGTATATGCTGGTATATATATATCTCGTAATTTGTTTTTGTCTTTCATTTCTTCCTGATGAAGGTCACAGTCTGGTGACCGAAAGCTCGAAATAAAATACTTTGATCAGAAGAACGCCGTTTTCACGGTTTCAATTAGAAAACTACAGTAGCTTTTACCTTACGCTTGATATGCATTCATAGATGTCTGTCTTTGTAGCTAAGCCATGTCATTTCAAAGTTTAGGGATAAAGGGGTAAAACCTTCCACCGCCTGTGGTTCAAACCAATTTTTGGATGTCATTTCATGTACGTTGTCTGCCAGAAAATAGGTTCTTTTATATATCGAATGATTTTTATGATTCCCTTCTTGGACTCCGGTTTGTGTTCAAATGACATTTCAAATGTTTAAATATCGTACAAGTGTTCTTAGTATATATATTTTAATTTCTGATAATACGTAAACATCAAGAAAAAGTGGCCACAGTAATTAAAGTTTTTATTAATTTGGGCACTGCTCTTTTCTCGTTCAAAAAATCATTAAATACCAGTTTTATAAGAACTTTCCTAAGATACCCAATATATAAGAACCTGTTTAACTGTCCTAGGTTCCTAAATGCGGATTTTTACAGTATATCTTCCGTTGCATATTATTAAGTAAGGTTTTTTTCGTGTAGGACTTCCTTGACCACAGGAAAAGAAAACTCTGTAACATTGCAAAGGAAATTCTTACGACGGAAATCGCGTAAGTACTATTTGTTTTCTTTTACTAATTCAACAGAAGACGTTTGCTTCAACCACTAAATTTCATATGAAAATCATTCTTCTTTTTCTAGCTACGTGGAAAGACTAAAACTGCTTGACGAGGTAAGAATTTACATTGTAATAGACATAAGATACATTTAAGGGAGCAGCGTTTTAAGGTGGTTTATTGTAAATAAAGGACTGAATGTTAATATACAGTTCCCGCGTAGTGGACAAGGAGAAACGTCCGAAAAGGCCCCCATGTGTGTGTAGAGTTCTATATAGAGTCAGTCTATGTAGAGCTCTGTGATCTACTCCAGATTCCCGCATCCCTAAAGTGACCCGGATCTCTTATATATCCTGACATTCCCCTGTGACTTCTGGTGTTCCTTCCATTAAATTCACGCTGGTACTGGTGAGAAGAAATATCAACTTTGCCTGTCGATCCTCTCGATACTTTTACAGTAGCAAACGCCATTACAAACAGACTTTTTGTAGTCGTCTGCAACCCTGTGTTGTCGCACCCACGACAAAATGTAGACCGTCCTTGAGGAGGTTCTCCCATGAAAAATCCCCTTACAATTTTTTAAGATAAGCTTAGTTTAATCTTGAGATTTATTAAATTCCTTTCTGTCCGAATTTGATTTTCATCACTTTAGTGTGGCAACGCCAGAATATTTTACTCATCAAAGTGAGACGTCTTGAGTACAAAAGAATTAATCCTTTCTTAAATAGACGTTGTATTTTGTATGTGGAAAGTTTGATTTTTAAGAGCTGTCGTTAAGCTGGCCGCAAGTTTGGAAGGAATGAGTCGACAGCTCCTGAAGACTTATAGCCATTATATTGAGATCAGTGGTCACAGTTCTCGATCAGATTAGTTTTTTCCTGAGGCTGTGACGCCAAACCCTCCATTCTGATGAGTCTTTCTATGTGTTGCCTTTTTAATAACGGCGTCCAAAATTCAAACTTTGCAGGCACAAATTTTCAGCTTTTGTGGAGATGAACGTTTCATGATTATGTGCAAAAGTGATACCTTAATATTATTTTAAAAAAAATGGCCGATGGGTTTTTACTACGGAGAACTAATATAAGGCCATGCTTACCCGCTTGACGACCTTGTAATACCTCAATATAGGTGTTTTTCTTCCGACTTGATAACGAATGTCGAGGAAAAGGAATCGTTACCAAAGAGGCTATGCTAGAAATATTTTCAAACATCACAACCATCCATCAGTTTCATCGAGATTTTCTTTTGCCGAAACTTCAAGAACGGATGAAGAACTGGTTAGTTAATTTTTAGTCCTTTTTAGTAATTTTTGTTTTATATACAAAAGCACCATTCTGGTATCTAGGACTTCCTTCTTTTCTGAGAAAGACCCCAAATTTTGGATTCTAATGATAATGCTTATACCGAACTGTGAATTTTCGTTACTGCACAGGAACCAGACACCAAGAGTTGGAGATATTTTCAATTCTTTGGCGCCGTTTCTCAGGGTGAGATGTCAATTGTTTGTTTCGTATTTATCTGTTAGTTTGACATCATCTGTAAGAATCTCACGAGTTGTTATGGCATTGCAAGAGGAACAATATCACAACAGCGTTTTTGGATGTTATGATGTTTTCCCACACGATGTTCAGATTGTAATGCTTCACAGGAAAATTTGACTGAAAAATGTTTTATTTAGACCAGGATTCAAAATTACGCTTCCAGGTTTTCTTGGTCAAAAGAATTTGCCCGCGCACTTACCAAAAAATGGGTACGTTATTTCATTTTACACGATGCTTCATGTGGTGAAGCAGTGGTCCAAAATTTCTTACGATCCGGGTTTCTTTCTACTCATGTGAAATAACGGTGTGGTATAATTTCCTAGAAGTGTTCCGCTTTCAGGAAAATCAGTACAAAGTAAACTGGACCTATTGATGTTTTGACCAGTAGACACAGGAGCTGATTGACTCAGGCATTTGGTTTGTTTATGTGACGTTAGTCCACAAGCGGTTGACGTTGGTTCTAATGAAAGCCTAGGCCAAGAGCGATTAACCACCGACTCATCTTGGTCCCCAACACAAAAAGCACAAATAAATCTGGAGGGGGCATTGGTGCCGAAATTTCGTAACCCATTCAATGGCAAACGTTCTAGTACCAGTTCTTTATCTTCCAACCCCCCTTACCTTTTCCCCCAACTAGCCCTAACTGGCAAGGTCCCAAGTATCCGCGTTTTTCGAACGTTCGCCGTCTCTCTGCTGCCAATGCAATTGTTAGATAGCTAGCTTTTTGTTTTTTGTTTGGGAAGCACTTCCTCACAAAGGCTTCTGATTCTCACTTAAGTTGAAAGCTTTGCAATAAACAAGGAGGTTTTTCCTCTAGTTTTTACAAACTATTACTGGTATTCGCCGTGTAGAAAAGTGAATTCTATTTTCTCATTCTTTTGTTTCAGATGTATGCTGAGTATGTAAAAAACTTTGACCAGGCGATGACAAGTTTAGCAAAGTGGAAAACCAAGTCCCCCAAATTAGCTGCAATTATTGAAGACATTCAGGTGAGAAAATTGTTTCACTTTGGAAAAATTAACTTTCCAAACATAAAGGAAAAGTACTCGTGACGCTTTGCGCGTCATACCATCGGAAAAATCACAAACAGGAGCAACCGATGACACAAAATACGAAAATTAAAGCGCAATTTCCCAAGAACGAAACTGGATAACATTAAAACTATAAATTCTTTGAATGGGGATGTTTGAAGGGGTTTTATTTACATATCGTTTCCTTTTGGAGTTTTCTTTTCTGCAAGGTGGAAGCTGTCGAATTTTTAGAGTAGTTGAAAATATCGCTTTTACGTTTAGAAAACGGAAAAATGCAACAACCTGACTTTGGAACATCACATGCTTGAACCAGTTCAGAGAGTTCCACGATATAAACTACTATTAACAGGTAACGAGGGTTTCCATAAATATCTCAAATTCATTAATAATTCATGAGGAAAACACAAAGGAAATCACCACCGAGACGTGGGTAGGGTATCTGATGAAGAAATTACATAAATTAAGCCGATTTTCATCTCGATTTTCAGTTTAAATACTGATTCTTTTGAGATGCAATATCATACACTCAAAAGTCGTGTTTCATCAGATATCCAAACAATTCGAAGTTTGTAAAAATTCTCCGCTATCGTCTGGGTTTTTAAAACACTTCTTGGATATCATGATGAAACACTCCTACTGTATGATATATTACTTACCTAATTGACTAACCAATGCACCTATTCTTATTTAAATCAATGCGTTGATCGGTCGATTCACATCGATTAGTGAACTCGGCAACTACTTTTATTCCTTCGTTTCTTTGTTACTATGTTCGTTTCTCCAACTTTTTGTTTTGGTTGGACTTGTCGAATGACATATTGCTGCTTGCTTATGTTTTCTTATTCGTATGTGCCTTATTTATTCGCCAAATCGCGGAGAAAAGATCAAAACCTTCATTCTTGTTTAATTACAGATTATCTTTCTAAACTACCGGAAGATTCACCAGATTTTGAGGAATCACGGAGTAAGTCGGTTTCTTCTTTGCTTTTGGCAGTCCGTTCTGCCAGGAACTTCCTCGAATGATAAATGCCGATTATTTTCCAGCTTTTTGAACCTCGATAAGCTCTTGATATCTTTTTACATTGAATAACTTCACGGACTTACCCAGGGGGAGGACTGTGGAAGCTGCGGTTTACGCCCTTGACATTTCGAAAAAAAAAAATTTATTTATCATAATTGCCAATAAAGTCCAAGGACTTAAGTAGAGGAATGAACTCGGGTGAAGAGCAATGACATTAGATGCTACTCCGAGTGACGAACCAACCGGACAAGTAGATAAAACTCCACTTGGCCCGGCAGAGATTCGAACCCCCGACCTTCGGTCCGCGACCGAAGGTCGCGGGTTCAAATTCCTGCCGGGCCAAGTAGAGTTTTCTCTACTTGTCTGGTTGGTTCGTCACTCGGAATAGCATCTAACGTCAAAGTCACAAGGAATTAGAGAAATTAAAATATCATTATCATTATATTTTACTATCGTTATTATTATTTTTATTATTATAATTATAATTTCAGTTATAATATAACCATTATTATGATTACGATTAGGATATTGGTTATGATTAGGATTAGGATTGTGATTATGACTATTATCTTTATTATCATTATTATTACCATAGTTACACAGCCTAAAATAAAGTATACTGTAGAAAAGGACTTGCGTGTTACACGAAGTACTCATTTCGACTGTTTTTAGCCGCTATCTTCTTTGAAGATCATTGTAAGATTATTGTAAGAGTATTGTGAACACTTTTCTTCTGTAGAAGCTTTGGAGATAATCGCGTCAGCTGCTAATCACGCCAACGAAAGTATGAATAAAACGGTCAGTTATTACTTAGTATGCAAAAACTCATGAATAATTGATGAGTATTTTAGCCTATCAAGCCACCGATAATACGTCACGTGTATGGACTTTATATCTGATAAAGCACTCCTTATTAGTATTGTTTATATAAAGAATACTAATAAGGCTGAGTTTGTTTTTCTCATATACTACTATTTTCCTATGACAATGTGAGCCATTGTTTGAACTCCACAGGGACACGCTTTTTGGGGTTCATTTTTGAAGCCGTTCAATAAACTCGCAGAACGTGTTTTATCGGGCCAAAAACCCGATAAAACACTGCTGCTTGTTTATTCAACATTACATAATGCATCAAACAATATTACGGTGGTTATGATAGGTTCGCAAAAATACAGTTCGGTTCTTTCCACATTGAGCGCATGCCCCAGACTTGGGTGCTACGAATATCCGGCCGGCAAATAAAGGCCGTGCTTGTGCAATCAGGCATTTTAAATTTTATGTAGTTGGTCTATTACAAAATATTTTATGTCTGATAAAAAAACACCTTAGCGAAGATGTTTCCTTCCGTTCCCTCCACTCTCACTTGGTTTTGTTTTGTTTCTTTGCGTTCTTTCTTGTCTATCCCTTCCCTTTCATTCAGTTCGTATTCCTTCCCTTTTATTTCCATCATTTTCTTTCCTTTCCTTTTTCGTCTTTTTCGTCCATTTGCCTTCCCATCTTCTCTCTCTTTTTCTTTTCCTTTTCACCTGTCCGTTTCCTTCTTATTCCTATCCCTTTCTATCCCCTCCTTTCCCTTCCCTTGCTGTACTATCCTCCTTTCTACAGTACTCGATTTCGCGTTTCTTTCATTATTCCATAAAATTTCTTTATAATAATTACTTTATATCACTAATGTCACACAAGAATTTTCTCTCACTGATCTTGGGGGGGAGTGGGAGATCTAGATGTAATTCTAAATTGTTAACCAAATTCAAATTTTAAATTAGGAGGTTGGGAAGGCATGTTTCATCATCTTTACATTTGGTGAAGGAAATTTTCGAGTGTCAGAATAGTATATTTTGAGACTAGGGCCTCCGGCTTGGAATCGAACCCGCGACCCTACGAATCTCGTGCAGTGCTCTGCCAACTGAGCTACGAAGGCCGTCGCCGAGAGCGTGTCGAATTCTGTATATACAGGGTGTCCCAAAAAAATGTATACACATTAAAAATAATTGTAAACGTGGTGTTTAATTAGAATTTTATTA
>JBAHVQ010000470.1:1017566-1092859 GCA_036872915.1 Nanipora kamurai | reverse complement strand
CCGTGTTTCTATACAGTTATAGAAACACGCTTTTCGGCCAATCAGCACGCGCGTACTATAAATGTTATATTATAAAAACATATGCAAACACACATTGCGTCTGCCATTTTCTTTCTGCTAAAATCTGTACAATTAATGGCACATTAACTTTATTGCTGAGCAAACATTTGTGCACCCAGAAACAGGTTATGTTTTGTTTTGTAAATATTTTGTATAAAATGTTGTTCTGTAGAAAAGTTCCTGCGAAAGTAAAGGCCTTTGCTACTTCGAACAAACTTGCCAAAAGTACAGAAAAGGTGAGGTGGCCGGAGTGACATCCCAGGGAGTTAGCAAAAGGTCCAGATGACCGTTTCTCTTTCGCAATGTCGTTGCCCTTCCAGGTTTCTAGAATTCTTCGTCCCGAAATGAATGTCGGCAAGGCCAACTGTTTTGTTGAAAACAAAAGTTCCTACAGGGATGGCCCGACATCTTCAACAAACATCACAGAGGCGAGATAGCCACCGTTGTACAATGATTGCGCTACCAGTGAGATGTGGTAGTGTTATCACTTGGTTAGCGTATGTTACCAAGCCAGGGGCGGCCTCACGGGGGGCTGAGGGAAACGGGCTCTCCTCGTCAGTGAGAAGGCTGAGCCTCCTCATCGGTAGACGGTCATTGGAGAAAAAGGGAAGAAGTAGGGAATGATCAGACATTAGGAAGGTATGCTGTTGACCCCTTCTTAGCTCAGATTTCCTGCGTGCGAAACTTTGCTGGTCCCCTCTGTCAGAAATCAGAGAAATATCACTACGAAGTG
Source organism: Nanipora kamurai (assembly GCA_036872915.1). Lineage (NCBI taxonomy): Eukaryota > Metazoa > Cnidaria > Anthozoa > Scleralcyonacea > Helioporidae > Nanipora > Nanipora kamurai. The sequence goes on along the minus strand of JBAHVQ010000470.1, from coordinate 1,092,066 downwards.
GCATAGATAATTTTACTGACCAGCTACTAACCTCGCCATTTAGCACGTCTGGCGGGCTTTGAGGCTTTATTTTATGCGCTACTTCGGCCTTTTTTCCTTGAAGTCTTGTTTGTACAAACATTCTTAGCACAGGGAGCTATCGATATAGATAATGTGGAGTTCTGGTTCTACCCAAGGTATTCTGCTAATTTTATTTCACTGTTTCTGTTGAATTTTGTTCTTATTGCCTTATTTTTCCTTTCAGACTGACATGAGGGACCTGAAGCAATTGCTGAAACGTTTGCCACAATATCAAAAGGAACTAAGCGGGGTATGCTTATTGTTCACACTGAAATTTGATAAAGACATGTTCGGATAGATTTTTTGCATTAAATTTGTTTGTGTATCAGCTTTCAGTGTCAGTATTATTTTTTTTCTCCTTTAAAATTTTATATTCACTATCCCTCTTTATTTTCTTATTCAGCTCAACATGCATTTCTTGCTCACTGAAGAATGCATGAAACAGTACAAGCAGACGGCTGAGAAGATTTGTCCTGTGGAACAGGTTTGGTTTATAACATAGAAACAAAACGACTCTAAGCCTTGGTCAAATGGTGTATGATAGGCGATGATAGTTTGAGAATTGATTTTCTCCCCCAACTATCATCAGCTATCATCAGCGCGTGGTCAGACGAGAAAACTGTCATCGACTACCATGGAAAATTTAAAAATTGTCAAAGTAGATGATAGTCCATGATAGTCCGTGATAGTGCACGATAGTTGGTGATCAAACGGGAGCAAGGGTTTTAACTGTCGTCAACTATCATCCACTTTGACGAAGGTTTAAAGTCCTGATTTAATGGGCTTTAATCTGTCCGGTGAAGTTAGCTTGTAAAACCGAAATTGTGGCTAAATGTTGTCCGTGCATGTGGAGTTTGAAGTACTATTTCATTACCGAGTACAAGCGTTTGCCTATCGTATCGAAATACAAGAAAGCAATGAATCTTATGCGACAAACCGCTTTCGAATGTTTTGATAAAGTGGTCAAATTTTTGAGATGGCTTTTTAAATGATGAGACAATGAGACAAATTTTCACATTTTGATGTAAAATCGGCGGTCATTTACGAGGTTCTGTCTTCATGTTACCCTCGAAATGGTTCGAGCACGAGGTTGTACTTTTGGAGGCAAACTTTCACAAATCACTCTATAGGTACTGACTCTTTATCTTGCTCTGCTTTTACGGTATTCTTAATATTGCATTTATACATCTGTAAGTTTCGCAGTCATGCGCCTAGATCACCTTGACGTTCCTGACTCGAATGTGCAATTTCAATTTCTAGGATTTGGCCACTGGATTCGATAACGTTGGTGAAAAAATAAAAGACCACATGCGAAATATTAATCCTTTGTTGTTGGATAACACTGTGAGGTGGGTATTTGTTGAGTGGTAGTAAATTTTCGAGGGCCTGAATCGTACATTTATAAGTCCTAACCGGGACCCGTTGCGGTGATTGCAACTCTTGGTGTGTGTATATTCATGATGTATAGGCCACCATCTGCATGGTTAAACGAGAGTGAGGATTCATGAGGATTGCGAGGAATTTAACGAGGACTGAGTTCCATATCTATTCATTATCACGATCAACTGCCATCTTCGATACAAAGGTTGGCAACCATGATTCTCCATAAATCTCTGTTCTCAACTTTTCGTTTTAGCAGTTCTATGTTATTTGTCAAGGTCATTCTTTTGGCTCATCTGACAAGTTTGACTTTGTCTTCTGCTATCTCTTCTTCCAACAATGTATCCCATACCTTGTTTATGCAGTTAACATCGCGAAACACGTTGAAACTTATTTTTGCTAAACTTGTTTGAATTTTCAGCCACATAGTCCAGATTTTTTGTTTTGAAATTTTGATTTTAAGTTTTTAAAGATTGTTTCACGAAACAAATTTTGGTGCTGTTGCACTGCCATAATATGAGTGGAAAATACGAGTTTTCGTAAACTTATTTTATGTAACAGATTTTGGAAATGCTTAACTTTATGTTTAAATGAACTATTTGTGAAACTGTTCTGCACACGTTTTGTTATTTTATTTAATGTTGTAATGCTATTTTGCATCTTATTTTAGCGACGAGGACAAAATTCGACTGATTCTTTTGTATATTATTGCTAAAGAAGGTAGGTATGACAAATGGAACTGACAGGCCTTTTCCATTTTGAAGTAATATCATAAATATACTAAAATTTCCTCAAAAGGTTGAAAATCGGTCCTCCGTTTCAGGTAGCTATGTTTTGAATTGTATTATAGGAATTAGCGAGGAGAACTTGCTTAAGCTTTGTCAGCATGCCCAAATCTCAAACAGCGAGCAGTAAGTAATATTGCTTGTTTTTTTGTGCTTTTTTCCTTGCTTGTTTGTGGATTTCCTCCCCCTTTTTTAATTTTGTTTATTTGTATTTTTACATGGTATTTTGTTTGTTTTTTTTTTTTTTTTGCTTTTCATTTCTTTATGTGTTTATTTGTTTCATGGCCACCTCATTTGCTTGTTTGTTTGTTTGTTTGTTTTGCCATCCATTGCCTGTTTCCTTTTCTCAATCTCACCTTGTAGGAGTGTTATTAGAAATATGGCAAATATTGGAGTTCCAATTAACGAAGGGGTGAGTAACTTCAAACTCCAACTTCATCCAAACCTTTTCACCCTTTAAAATTTATTCTTCCTTGTGCCAGGCGGTTTATTCATTAGTAGCAGAAAGGAAAGTATGAAATAAAATAAAGTAAAGCAAAAGGTCAAGATCAAAGTCGAAGTCAAGGCATTTGAATTAATTTTAGAACTGAAATAAGGTAAGATAAAATAGAACATAATGGAACAAGATAAAATGAGGTAGTATAACAATAAAATAAAAATAACGATAATATAGAGATAAAAATAAACGTAAAATAAAAATACAACGGAATTTTTATTCATTTCTTCCAAACATTTTCTAGTCCTTTATTTATTCTGTTTTTGAAAGTAAAATGAAATAAAACGCAGTAAAATAGAAATAGAAATAAAATAAAAATAAAAACAATTTTTATTATGTTTTTGTTTGAAAAGGAAGTAGATAGGTCTCCCTTACAGCTGTAGGGCTGAACTTCTCTGTATATATTTGTGTAGGGTTGGGACTGTATTGCGATATGTAAGGTATCTTGTCGGATCACGAAACATCGATGTTGACTTTACTGATTATCTTTCTTGTTTCAGCTCAATGTAAAGAAAAAGTCAAAACCTGAGAGAAGGGAAAGACCCCCTGAAACTTATCAACTTTCGAGATATGTTCCATTTGTAAAAGATCTCATGGAGGTAAGATAATTCGTTTTAATTGGAACTGAAGATATTTTTACGAAGGTGTTCGCAAGCTGTCATAACAAAAGACCATAACCTTTGAAGTGTACATTAAGTGAAAAAATATATTCGAAAAAACCTGCTTTATGTGAAAGAACCTCTTAAATTATAAAGTTTAGTCTTTTCGGTAATTCTCCTCAATCTTAAGATATTAACATTCGATTTGATATACAAAAAGTACCAAGAATGCTTCACTTTACTTATTAAATGAACAAAGTAAAAAATAAGATCAAAAACTTATATTTTTGATACATTTGATTTTTTTATGTTTGGTTATTTAATTATATTTTACTTTCTGTAAATATATCGGATATCAGTTTTTGATCTTGTGATTTACTTTGAAAATATTGCACGTTGGCAACGAAACGTCAGTAAACCGTTGCTAAAATGTCCGTTTTTTCTGTCTCTTGACTGCTAATTCGCGAACATGATGGTACCACATTTTCGAATTTTGAACTGGGCTCTCGACTTCAACGATTCCTTTAGTTTTACAACAAGCCTTTTTGAACCCCTTGAACGATTGTATAGTTAAATATGAAATTGTGGAAACGTCAAAAATATTTTCTTAACTTTTTCCCTCTCCAAGACTTCTCCCCTTGACGAAAATCGTCGGGCGCTCTCCAGAGGAAACTGATAAACGTCGAGTACGGACCGAAAAGGGTTCAATCACGCATAGCTTTCCCCTTGTTGACTCAAATCGTGTTCAAAGTAATAGCTCTGTAATTGCTCGAGCCACTCCAATTTCCCATTCTACAATCTTATGGTTACTTCCTATGCGCCGTGCGGCGTAGGCTCTGGGAACGGAATTGAGTTTTTCTTAAGACGGTTGTCTGCGATGCCATCACAAGCAGGTTGTCCTGGCCTTAACGCTACCTTGTCGGATAAATGTAATCCTCTGTTCTCAACCAGAAATGCACTACTTTACTGAGCTGTACAAGTAATTCAAGATAAAATAATGAAACTTTAAGTTACTTAATTACTACATGAACTGAGTAAAACTGAGTAAAGTAGGGTTAACCAAGTTTAACTAACTCTAAGCTAGAAATGAATACATTTTGATTTATCGTTATTGAGGATTCCCTGCAAGACAAACTGAATGAAAAGATGTTCAATTATCTACCAGTAGCAAGAGGAGGAGGTGTATCTACAGGATACAGTAAGTAGTACTTCACGTTATTCAAATCATTAGAGTTCCTTTACCCAGTTCGATTCCAAACTCCTCTGAACTAAAAAGAAATATAACCCTGGGTAATCAACTCGCTCCAATTAAATCCAGTCTAAGTTAGTGTGAAGAGGCATTTTACCAAAGTTAAGTTACCCACGAGGCTGTCTTGTTGCTTCACATGCGTTGAAGCTACGCGCTAAAGCTGATACGCCTTGAAGCTAGCTTGAATGCGTGCGTAGGCTTAACTGGGCTATTATACGGCACTGTAATAATCACTGTGTAAGTATTTATTCAAGCCTGGGAACGTTCAGGTGATCAGGGTTAACTTGTTTTTAGAATTGGTATTATTGTTCTCCTGGAATTAAACGAAAATTCATTTTGTTTTTATTTCAGGTGGTGGTGTGGGACAAAGGTTTGTTGGAAATTGGAGAGGATCTATTTGGGTGTTTTTTATTTATGTAATTTGTTTGTGTTTGAGAATCCAAGAAAACATAAAAGATACTGTTAGACATGTCGGGTTTTTTAAAGGTGGAGTGTCACCTTTCTACTCACTCTTGCTCTTCCGTATAATAGGTCTCTTGTTTCTGGTATTTGAAGATGTTAATAAATTCTCTCGTTTTACCATAACATCTTGGCGTGAGGAAAATGTAGTGGTTAAATGTAACGGAAGGTGGAAGGAGCATTTTTTGAACGTTAGGTCTGTGGTCCCGCGCGATTGTTTCAATGCCTAGAGATGCTTGAATTGACACCAAATCACTAGTCTCCTGACATGTCACAGTACCGGTTTGCAATATGTTAGAAATTCACAATAAAACAAATTTTATAGGTCTTACATGGTGTATTGCCTGTAATACACTTGACGCGACGTCTGCTGTTTGCCTAGTCGCGGTCCTGTATTATTACAGGAGAAGCTACTTTTCAAGGAAATAAATCTGTTGTTTGTTTTCCATTTTTTTTGTTGTTGTAGTGCGCGTTATGGCCAGTGGCATAAGGTGCGTTCATTTTCTAGAAACCTACACTGTATTTCGAAGATCGACCCGATATCGTTGAATTTATCGGGAATACGTTTGTTAGAGTGTTTTGAGTGAGCGAGTTTGTTTCTAATGTCAGCTTTAAATGGGAATTTTGATCCAAATTTTTCACCTTCACAGAGGCTGCATCGTCCTTCTTTTGTTTCGTTTGGCTCTATAGAGAAAAGAGGATTCGTATGATAGGAAGAACAACCAGTTCTTTGCCTAAAAATGTATCTTATCTATAAGATATTGTAAAAATCTCGTACTCGCCAGGAAGACGGCAACGGGTGTTGTGCCTGAGTGGAATATGATGTAGACCCAAATTTGTAGTGGATTTTCGTTGGGTGCGAAGTTTAAGTACTATTCTGAAATTTGTACGAGAGTTTGTCACAATCATCGCTTCCATTAAAGGTCAATTTTTCGTGTGCTCATTTTTCAGGGTCAGTCCAACACAAGAAGCTGTCCTCGCTTGATTGTGTTCATCATGGGTGGTGTGACACATTCAGAGATGCGTACAGCTTATGAAGTGAGTAAATGAAATTAAATAACTACATGTACATGTAATCAGTCGTCTCACTCAAGTCAAATCTATTAGTATTTGTGTCTTCGCCAAACAAGCCGCTCCCATTTGTCAGTAACCGTTTTCGGGAAATACTGGCCATGCAGTGTAAATTCGGTTGCCTTTTTCTGGACAAACGCCAGACCTTTTGTCGACTTCGGAGTTTATCTGCATAATGAGGCAGTTTAGTGTACATTAAGGATGAATACTTTTCGAGTTATGGTGTATTTGGGGAAGCTTGTCGAGCGAGTTACAATACACATGACGAGTAGGATATTCGGCTGCTATATTTTACACTTAAATGTCTAAAAGTTTAAAGCTAATATGGTCCAGCGGTTTCGTGATTTATTCACTCACTCGCATGCTTCAGGGTAGAAAAATTGCAGAAAAAATCATCCGTGTATACAGCCGTTAAGCAGAAGTTTTGTACACAAGCGAAACTTACCTACAAGAAAATGACAGATCAACCAGTTTCCAAGTAATCTTTCAAATACTAGTTGATGTTCTTCCTCTGATCCAGTATTTTCTAAGTACTGGAAAACCACGTTATATATCCTTGAGATTATTAAATTAAATCACAGGAATTTTGTTTTTCTTTCGTGTAATGGGACAAATACTCCAACATCCACAGCTTTAGGTAACTGCGTTAGATTACTTTAACGATTTTCCTAATTTTCCAACATGTCATTATGCAATAATGACTTGTCTTGACTTAATTTAAAATTTACTCATCAAACAGGTCTTAATATCTCGAGAATGAAGTGAGGATAGGAAATCTGTAAAGGCAAATCTCTAAAGTTAAAACATTCTTCCAAACAAGAGTGTTCATCCCGAACTTATTTTTTCACTTCATGTACGCTTCAAGGCCTTGAATGGTGATCCTTCTAGGGGTCGAACCCAGGTTTCTCTTCTCCGAGTTGGACTTGGTGCCCATTAATGGTGAAAAATTCTTTAGACAGCTTTGTGAAGAAGTTAAGTTTCCTCAAAAAAGTCATCAAGATCGCTCCCTATTTTGTATTTTTTGTATTTTTTGTATTTGCGTCGACACGGACGGATTGATTAAGAATTTGGCAAGATCATTGGCAACGCATGCGTGCCGAGACTTAATGGCCTCAACAATAGTTAGACACCAGAATCTTGAAAAACGGGAACTCTTGGAATTCCGGAGTCAGACCACCAATTACGTACAGTTTTCTTCGCATATATTTCAACATATCATTTCCTAGTTATGTATTCGTTAATGTTATGTATTTTCAGGTGAAGGCTGCTAATAAGGACTGGGATATCATCATTGGTATGTCAGCATTTGTTGAGTTGCATATACTGGATTGAAATTTCGCATGCTTCTTAACCATAGAAACTCAGAAAAGTTTTCTTTGCCCCTGACGGGAATCGCACACGTAATTTTCTGACCGCCGGTGAGATGCTCTAAACCATTGAGTTACATGGACTCATGGTAGAGCGAAGGTTACTATTTATACTGGTTTGTAGTTGACATGCGTACTGCTCTCAGCAGTCTCGACAAGTCGTGTGGTCCATATTAAATTAACAATATTGGCCGATGTTGTGCTGTATGAATAGTAACCTTCGTTCTACCATGAGTCCAATGTAGCTAAATGGTTAGAGCATCTCACCCTCGATCAGACGTTTGAGTTCGATTCCCGTCAGGAGCTAAAAACTTTTCCAAGTTTGTAAGGTTCAGTCTTTAGAGAGGGGCTCAACCACAAGGTATTTCGATTCTTGTTTTGGAACAAACGCATAAACTTAGCCACATGTTTTACGTTACGTTTTATTTGGATTAGCGTGTTTTTAAGTTTTTCACTGGCGTTCAGTTTTGACGAATCCAGGGTCATATCAATCGGAAAAGATTTTGATTTTTCCAACACTCATTACCTCCGTTACACCTGGCCCTGACACCCTTGTTATGTTCGATCCATTTACTTTCTAATTAATATACTCGTTTGACCTGCAGGGTCTACGCATATAATCAGGCCACAAGATTTTCTATCCATGCTGCGAAAGCTTTCACCGTAATGATGTAAGTGAAATGTTTATTGACCAGATACGTCGTATTCAATGAACATTGCTACTGGAAAAGGGAAAGTGGCCAAGCCAAGTGAAATAATTCATGCGTACGATTGATTTAAATTTCAGTTTCTTACATTCATGCCTGATCCTTACTTGTAGACCCACTATTTCTGTTAACCAAATCGCTCACCACTGCTTTTCCTTACAGTACACGAGGTATAACGAAAATCGAAATTTAAATCAGTCGCACCCGTCATGCAATTTGTTCGCAGTTTCTCCCTTTTCACTCTTTTTACTTTGGTTTTTATTAAATACCATGGAACTGAGCCAGATATCGGCCCGATTAATCGCAGTGTGTAAATGTACCTTAACCCTTTAACAGACAGGGGTCACATTCCTTGTGACCAGTAAAATTATCTGGTGCTCGTGCCGCTTAATTATACTAAAAATAAAATTTAAAAATGGATCAGGCGAAAGAGGGAGAGTGTAGAACAAGGAGGGAAAGAGGCTTATCCAACATTTCCAAGTAAAAGTTTTATATTTTTTAGCTGACTTTAGGGATCCGCTAACCTTTACTGACCTTTAATCTTTCGGAAGTGAACTCTTGGATGGACATTACGTAAAGCAAGTTTACCGAGAAAAAAGATGAATGAAAGAAGTAATCGAAAAAATTTCAAGTTATAGAACCAAATACGCACTGTACATGTAATTTACTTCTGTTGATGTAAACATCTGAATCGCCTGAATTGTTTTGTAAGAAATTAAACGTAATTTTATTTAATTCTGCAGGAAATTCTTCTGCCTTGTTTAAGGAGGTCCTTTTAATCCTTGATGACTTAAAATAAATTCATTATTGCCCACGGACTGTCGTTTTCTTTTAACATTCCTAGTTTCCTAGTTAACATTCACAGGATGCTAAACCATCAGTTCAATAGTCTTAAGCAAACTTTTTGTTGTTCAGTCACAATGTTCGAGTCCGAGGCACGTGTCTTTTTATCCGAGTCTTAAACCCCGTTCACACCAGCGGTGTAGGCGTGGCCTGGGCCTGGCCTAGGTAAAGGTGTATCCGTTCACACTATACTAAGTGACTAAGCGGAACAGGCTCACTTTAGCCTAGAAATGACTACAGTTTTACAAACAAGCCAAACAAGCTTTGGTAATGGTAATGGAGTGTCCCCACCAAAACCGAGATACTTCATGTAATCCCAATATAGTGTCGGACCAAAATTGTGATACTACATGTAGCTCCAATTAGATGTCCCACCTGAAATTGAGATACTTCATGTAATCCCAATATAATGTCCCTGCCAAAATCGTGATACTTCATGTAACCCCAATCTAATGTCCCAACCTACAGGGTAATACTTCATGTAATCCCAATATAAAGTCCCACCCGAAATTGTGATGATGATTTATGCAGGATACCCACATCACTTTCGCGTTTTTCATTACATATTTATGGCACTATATACATTTGGTAACCAGCAATGCAACAATAATACAACATGGAAAACATGGTGCGCTTCAGATAATAGATGAATAACAGTAAATACTGTACAATTAATTGTAGGCATTTCAGCAAGTGGGAAATGCGACAAGTAACCGTAGTCCATTCGAATCAAGTTAACTCTTTGAAATAAGTTAATTCGTCGAAAAATAAGAAAAATACTTATGGATTAAACAACATATGCGAATTGAACGTTATAACAAGAAAAGGTGGATAAAGGCAATTAATTATTTACAAGGTTAAGAATTGGAAAGTCCGATAAGAGCAGGATAAAAGTAAAAGTTGTGGATCATCTTTTTTCGCAATTCAACCGTTCGTAAATGTTATAAAGCAGGATAAAAGTAAAAGTAAATTAAACACGATTAGCTGAGCAAGACGAAAGATGAGGCCCATGACTTCGCCGTAAGAAGACAGCGTCAAGTGAGTTGATTGTCCGTCCAATATTCACTTCTAGTTGTTCAATTAGATGAGTAAGGTTTTAAACTTCGATAGGAATCTTCAATATCTAGCTGACGGGCTTCGGCATTTTACATTTATACGCAATGGATAACTTAGGTTTATTTTATAAGGTACAATCTGATTTGACATTTCATATACTTTTCTTAAAACTATCTTAAAACTAACTTTCTTAAAATCATACTGTAGTTTTTGCGAAGGAAAACTAAAGATAGATGTTAAAGCGTTGGCAGTTATGCGAACAAATACTGTCAATTGTATTTAGAAGCGATTTCTAAATACCGTATTTAAATTCCACATTTACATATCTATTGTCTTTCTGCTCAATTTCTTTTATTTTCAAAGCCTTGTCATCTTCAATAACTAATTTGGTAGTTTAGGATTATATAGAGTATTATATATAGTTTATATTATTTATATATTATTATTATTTATATAGAGTATTATATATAATTTAGCATTATATAAAGTATCAAACTTTTTAGTGCGTTTTTTGTTAAAAAATATCGTAAATTTTTGAGAGCAAAAAATTTGATAAAAAAGCAAAAGGGTTAACACATGGTTTTTGACTATTTTTCGACCATTTCAAAAGTTTCAAAATTAGTTCGAATTATGAAAGCTTGAAAGAAATGATGAAGTTTCGAGCTGATTTTAGTGCTTTTTTGTTAAAAATACAGTAAATTTTTGAGAGCAAAAAATGTAATTAAAAAGCAAAAGGGTTAACCCATGGCTTTTGATGATTTTTCGACTATTCAAAAAGTTTCAGGAATAGTTCAAATTGTGAAAGTTTGAACAAATAAAGTAGTTTCGAGGTTATTTTAGTACTTTTTTTGTTAAAAAATATCGTAAATTTTTGAGAGCAAAAAATTTGATAAAAAAGCAAAGGGGTTAACCCATGGTTTTTGACTATTTTTCGACTATTTTAAAAGTTTCAAAATTAGTTCGAATTATGAAAGCTTGAAAGAAATGAAGAACTTTCGAACTTATTTTAGTGCTTTTTTGTTAAAAAATATTGTAAATTTTTTAACAAAAAAGCACTAAAAAGGCAAAGGGGTTAACCCATGGTTTTTGATGATTTTTCGACTATTCAAAAAGTTTCAAAATTAGTTCAAATTGTGTAAGTTTGAACAAATAAAGTAGTTTCGAGCTTATTTTAGTGCTTTTTTTGTCACAAAATATCGTAAATTTTTGAGAGCAAAAAATGCAATAAAAAAGCAAAGGGGTTAACCCATGGTTTTTGATGATTTTTTGACTATTTTAAAAGTTTCAAAATTATTTGATATTGTGAAAGTTTGGACAAATAAAGTAGTTTCGAGCTTATCTTAGTGCTTTCTGATTAAAAAAAGGTCGGAAATTTTTAAGAGCAAGAAATTTGATAAAAAAGCAAAGGGGTTAACCCATGGTTTTTGATGATTTTTCGACTATTCTGAAAGTTTCAAAATTAGTTCAGATTGTGAAAGCTTGAACAAATAAAGTGGTTTCGAGCTTATTTTAGTACTTTTTTTGTTAAAAAATATCGTAAATTTTTGAGAGCAAAAAATGTGATAAAAAGGCAAAGGAGTTAACCCATGGCTTTTGACTATTTTTCGACTATTTTAAAAGTTTCAAAATTTGATCGAATGCTAAATGCTTGAATGAAATAAAGTAGTTTCGAGCTTCTCTTAGTGCTTTTTTTGTTAAAAAATATCGTAAATTTTTGAGAGCAAAAAATGTAATAAAAAAGCAAAGGGGTTAACCCATGGTTTTTGACTATTTTTCGACCATTTCAAAAGTTTCAAAATTAGTTCGAATTATGAAAGCTTGAAAGAAATGATGAAGTTTCGAGCTGATTTTAGTGCTTTTTTGTTAAAAATACAGTAAATTTTTGAGAGCAAAAAATGTAATTAAAAAGCAAAGGGGTTAACCCATGGCTTTTGATGATTTTTCGACTATTTCAAAAAGTTTCAAAATTAGTTCAAATTGTGAAAGTTTGAACAAATAAACTAGTTTCGAGCTTATTTTTGTGCTTTTTTTGTTAAAAAATATCATAAATTTTTGAGAGCAAAAAATGTAATAAAATTAACCCATGGCTTTTGATGATTTTTCGACTATTTCAAAAAGTTTCAAAATTAGTTCGAATTATGAAAGCTTGAATGAAATGAAGTAGTTTCGAGCTTATTTTAGTGCTTTTTTGTTAAAAAAATATTAGTAAATTTTTGAGAGCAAAAAATGTAATAAAAAAGCAAAGGGGTTAACCCATAGTTTTCGACTATTTTTCGACTTATATTAGGATTACTTCGTGTAATACCAATATAGGGACTCGACCGAAAGGGTGATACTTCATGTAATCCCAATATAGTGTCCCGACCAAAGGGTGATACTTCATGTAATCCCAATACAGTGTCCCGACCCAAAGGGTGATACTTCATGTAATCCCAATACAGTGTCCCGACCCAAAGGGTGATACTTCATGTAATCCCAATATAGTGTCTCGACCAAAGGTGATACTTCATGTAATCCCAACACAGTGTCCCGACCCCAAAGGGTGATACTTCATGTAATCCCAATATAGTGTCCCGACAAAAAGGGTGATACATCATGTAATCTCAATATCGTGTCCCGACCCAAATGGTGATACTTCCTGTAATCCCGATATAGTGTCCCGACCGAAAGAGTGATACTTCATGTAATCCTAATATAGTGTCCCGACCGAAAGAGTGATACTTCATGTAATCCCAATATAGTGTCCCGACCCAAAGGGTGATACTTCATGTAATCCCAATATAGTGTCCCGACCCAAAGGGTGATACTTCATGTAATCTGAATATAGTGTCCCGACCCAAAGGGTGATACTTCATGAAATCCGAATATAGTGGCCCGACCCAAAGGGTGATACTTCATGTAATCCCAATATAATGTCCCGACCAAAGGGTGATACTTCATGTAATCCCGATATAGTGTCCCGACCCAAAGGGTGATACTTCATGTAATCCCAATATAATGTCACGACCAAAGGGTGATACTTCATGTAATCCCGATATAGTGTCCCGACCCAAAGGATGATACTTCATGTAATCCCGATATAGTGTCCCGACGGAAAGAGTGATACTTGATGTAATCCCAATATCGTGTCCCGACCCAAAAGGTGATACTTCATGTAATCCCAATATGGTATCCCGACCCAAAGGGTGATACTTCATGTAATCCCGGTATGTCCCGACTCAAAGGGTGATACTTCATGTAATCCCGATATAGTGTCCCGACCTAAAGGGTGATACTTCATGTAATCCCAATATAGTGTCCCGACCCAAAAGGTGATAAAGGTTGATACTTTATATAATGTAAATATGGAAAATCTATGTTAATTTCTAGACGCTGAGAATAATTCTCATGAATTACCATGTTGATTATTAAGTGATAAATAATTTTAAATGATCATATTACATGATCAAGATTACCTGATATATTATTGCCACCCTTAGCTGATTCTTCTTCCAGTAAAATTTCAATTTTAAAATGATCATATCTCAATATGATCATTTTATATTATCATTTTTTACGTGTCTCTAGCCGTAGAAAATTTATTGGAGCAAAAACTGTTTGGTCATTGATATACTTGATTTTATATTTAAATAGACCCTAAAAGTCTTAATAAACAATAAGCAACATAACACATGATACTTTTTTACATGATCCATTTATTTGTTCTGTGCATTTTAAACTCATTCCAAAATATGGTGCCATATTTACAGCTCATCACAAAAAGCGCAGTGTATTTATAAATTGTTATTTTTATTAAGGTGGTTAGTCTTTTATAATATAACACTTGATTTAATACATCACTTCTTATAATGCTACATGTTTCTTAGTGTCTCAGACTTATTACTTTATCACCTTTACATAAATACTAATTTCAACATAGTTTATTTAGTATCCTTATTTAATTGGTCAATCCTTACTGGATTGAGCAATCCGATTGTTTTTTCGGGATTCTTGTGTTCCTAACTACATGTTCAACATGCTTTGCCACTTTTTCAGCTCTAAAAAATAATGCAAATATCAAAATATTAGATTCCTTCTCATAAAAAACAAATCTATCTTACAATTTGGTTGGGTTCTCTTGAACCAAAGCACTAATATTTATGTCACAAGATAGCTATAAGCGAAACTGTAGCCCTGTTTTTAATTTACTTCGTTGATACTGTGGGAAAGGGCTTTCGATGGAAACATTAGTTTCTCCTCGTCGCATTTTGAGCACAACTTAACTTTTAAACTTTTTACATTTCGTGAGAAGAACTATCAACGAAACATTTTTTGCTTTTTATACGACATGCATGAAACCACGCTGCCAATATGTGTGCTAAGGACGGGCCAAAGACTAAATTCTGCGACAAACTTACTCCTGAACTTGGGAATCTTCAATTCTAACCAGTTCATCTCTTTTATTGACCAGGCGAACTAATTCGGAAAGTAATAGTTCTTCACGTTTCTGCTCTTGTGGGGATTTGTCGCGGTCTAACAAACAAAATTCATAAAAAAAAGACATTTACCACAAAGTGTCTATGAAGCAAAAATTAAGTTGGTCTTATTTGAAAGTTTCCTTGAAACAGTGGATGAGTTATAACGTATTTACCAATGCGTCTAAATGCTTTATCATCCTTATGACTTCACTGGTCGTCTCATTTACATATCAAACAAACTGAATTATCTCAAAATTGAAGCGAGGTATGGAGAAACTACTAAAGCAGTTCCTAAATCATTTCAAGTGCTCTTTCAAATAAGAATAGCTTAATTTTCACTTGCTGGGCACTTTAAGTATGGGATGTGCTACTCAACAGGTTTTGTTTAATTCAATTTACATTTTTGCTTAATTTCTATTTTAAATTAAAATAAAATTGAATAAAGGAAAAATTTAGTTTTCCCATGTAGTTTCATTTTATTATTAATTATATTACATTTTGTTGCTAATATATAATACTAAAATGACAAAACAAAATATGTTAGTAATAATAAAATTTTTTTTAATTTAAATATTATTTTTGTTCAATTTTTATTTATGTTCTATTTCCATGTAAAAATAGAATAAAAATAAATTAAATCAGAAAATTAAAAATAACTTTTTATTTCTCTTTCATTTTTATTTTATTTTTATGTGCAAAAACAAGATAAACTAAAAAAACATTTAAAAATAATTTTATTATTTTCTTTTTATTTTACTACTCTAATATTTTTAAAAATAAAAATAAAAACAAAAGAAGATAATTATAAAATAATGGTAATAATAAATAATAAATAATAATAATAAATGATAATAAATAAAATAAAAATAAAAATAAAAGAAGATAATTATAAAATAATGGTAATAATAAATGTCGGTCACTTCCATTAACAGTCTTTCCCAAGATTACACTAACCTGGACTATCAACTTCCACAAACATCAAACGATTCTACCAGGTACAAATCATTTGCTTTAGTAAACTTTGAATTATCTTATCGTTTTTATTTTATTTTGGAATAAAAACGAAATAATAAAAAAGCAATAAAAATATGTTCAACCTGCTACTTTGTGTAGCTTTTACCAATCATCACGTGTTTTACTCGGAGAAAGCCACCAATGTTCAACTTACTGTTGTCCGCCATCAAGAAGCGAAGTTCTCTATTTAACAGCTCGAAGCGTTTTTCTAAATCTTCTTCTTTCTCCCTGAAAAGTGTGACAAGCAGTTCAAGATCTTTTCTGAAGTAACAAGTTTTCATAAAATACTGACCTAATCACTACTGAGGAAAAAGAAGTCCGGCATCTGGTATCAAGCATGAGTAGTGACATAGTTCAAGAGGAAATCCAGACTCCTCATTGAGGCCTAGTTTCCACTAAAAGGAATTTTCCGTGCGCACTGCTTTTCTTTGTTTCTCACTGGCTCTTGAGAACCTAAGAATTCCTGAGGGCCAATGGGAAACAAGGAAAAGGTAGTACGCGCGGAAAATTCCGCCTGGTGGAAATAGGGTCTTAACGCGAAAAGCTAGTTTGGTTGGAGAATTTTGTCACAACGGTTAGAAATTGTATTTTAAACATTTTTTTCAACATTATGTAGAAAATTTGGATACGTAAATCCACAGGGCTCATAGACAGATTTTGGTATTAAAGAATTTTTCTAGTAGAGATTTTTCTATTCTTTCTACCACAACCATATGTTAGGCTTTTCAGAGCCAAATTTCACTTACAAGATGCTCAGCTCAGTTTGTCTTCGGACAATTTCATTTCTCTTGTTTACAAGCAAGAACCATTCTTGGAACAGCCTCTGCTCCTCTTCTTTGCAACCTATTACATTAAAATAAAAAAAAGAGAGAGACCTTTCAAGAAGTGTATAACACTCGTATGGCAACTTCCAACAACTTGTTAAACATCACGATGTCGGTAATTTCCGTAACACCGCTTCAAACAAGCTTCCACTCCTCCGCTAAAATGATGAGCAACCTCATCACATCCACCAAAATTAAAATCAACATACAGAGAAAGTCATGACGTTGAAAACTGCCAGGTTAGAGAACATATTAAAAGTATAAATCACTAATAATGTGGAAAAGTTACCTTCAGTGTTCATGGCATCTCTTAACTCTCGCTCTAACTTCACTGCGACGAGGTCCAATGCCATACGGTCCTCTTCCAAAGTCGCAATCTCATGCTCAACATACTGTGAGGTATCTTGGAAACCCTACAATGAATTACAAGTTATAAATTCTAATCACTCAAAGTTAAACCTGGGGTTAAACCCTTAAGATTCTTTGCGGTCACAAATAAGGCAAATTTATGAGAGAGATGCCGTAAAAGTAGAGTGTTGTTGATATTCATGTTCTTTTCACTTACTTCCTGGAAAGTTTCCATGGTGATAGTAGTAAAGTGAATCTAAATTTTTAGAAACACCACAGTATTTAATTCAAATTATGCTGAGCTTTCGACCTGTTGACTTAAGTCGTCTTCAGAGCAATTAGTCTTGCAACAAGTCAAAAGCTCGGCATGATTTAAATTAAATACTGTATTGTTCCTACAAGTCTTTCTTTTCATGTGTCAGTAGTATTTTTCGTATGAAGTCGACAGCTGAGCCTTCTTAAGCTAAACAGTATTTTTAATATTTCTTGGGTTAGTTTCGGCATGGAGTTTTTTTAATAAGACAGAAATGTTCCCTTCGAATGTATCTTAATTCATGATGTGACTACTACATCAAATGTGACCCTAAGTACATAGCCAAAAATGCGAACGTACTCTCCAACCTACGAAGCGTGATTCGACAAGGAATTTTCCGATTGAATGATAAACTGGGTAATTTAATTTTTTATGTGGTTCCAGAAATTAGCTTCAATAGCTGAAAACCTATTTCAGGTCAAACCGCGCTTCAAAACATGAGTTAACAGAATAGGCTGACCATATTAGATTTTGGTTTAGAAATTAAGAAAGAGAAAAACTGTGAACAATTTAGTTTTTTAGTTATTATCCTTTTCCCGGCAGTACCTTTCACTTTGACGAGTAAAATCGTCTGGTGTTAGTCAGAGTAAAATAATAAAAGTCTGAGACTGCCAGGAAAGAGTTAATGACCAAACGTTTCGGCACTCCCGTCCAATGTCTTCACTGGTGAAGACACTAGACAGGAGTGTCGAAGCGTTGGCCCAGGAACGGTAGTTTTGGAAGCTACGTGTAAAACCTTTTAAGCCAGAGTACCGTAAAACCACGCAAGAAGAGAAAAACTGTAGAATGACCGAACAAACCTGAAACAAGAAAGAACAAACCTCTTCCTCTTCCCCATTATCATACTGTAAGGACTCGTCATCCGTTTTGCTCTCGTTCTCAGATAAGCCTCCAATCTTTACAAAAGGAAAACAATTAATAATCCGATGTATCTACCAATCAATAAATTCGCACCAATAAACGTTACACCGAGAAGCAGCGACTATCGTTGACTTACATTATCTAAAATATCATTCACATCTTCTTCAGAGGTTGGTTGCCTATCTGAAAGGGAATCTAGGAACAAAAAACATCTGTTTTTTAAACACTACGGGCAAGTACACTGGTAGCTATTTTGCATGCACAATACCTTGACTGCTGGATAAATTTCCTGAATTTCTGTTTTCATTAGCTATTTTGCTCTGTGACCTTTCTCCAGCAAAGGGTCTTCTCGGTCCTTCATTTGACTCATCCACAAAGCTATCACTGGGTTTACGAGACTTCGCACTGTACTTCTTGAGGTCGATTTTGGCGTTTCGACCTTAAAATAAAAACAGTTTAAAATTTTGACGCCAGTCGAACCTGTATTAAGCGGCTCCTGCACCAAGCGACCACCCCGTATTACGCAGTCAGTCATCAAAGTCCCAGATATTTACTAAGTAATAGACGGTGAACACTTCCTCTATTAAAGTGTCTATGAAACGAAAATTAAGGTTGTCTTATCTGGAAGAACTCTTACAATTATAACGCAACATCTTTTATACTTTTTACACTTCGTTCTTGAGATATTAAGATATGTTTGATGTATAAATGCACTTTGCATACGTCATGGTGTAAAATGAGTTGTTGTAAAATTAGCAATATTGTTGAAGTTATTGAACTATGTCACATGAGACTGAGAATGTGGATGCACTTGCCTGGTAACACTAAACAGACAAAGTTTCGAGTGATTTAATCGAGGAATTTCAAAGATATGCATGATTTTTTTATTACTCACTATACACTATGTAAAGTGTAATTTACATGTCAAATAAATGTTAATATATCAAGAAAGTGAGATATCGAAAAAGTGTAAAAGATGTTGTGTAATAATTTCAAGAGTTCTTTCAAATACAAAAAACTTAATTTTCATTACATATACACTTTAAACGGCCACCTTTATTATGTAGCCGCACAGTCACATTGGATTATTTCTTATTGTTTTAACCTGCATTTAACGGCCAGCCTGAATTTATAAGTAGAAAGCCAAAAGCGTTGGGAAACTCCCTGAATTTAGGGTTAGAAAACATGACGTTTTTATCGAAGGCCCTTCGTTGGAGTGAACTCATGTTTAACTCCGACGAAGGTCTTCCCTGGAAACGTCAGCTTTCCTTGATCTAAACTTCGGCAGCTTCCCAACCCTTTTGTCGTTCAAAACGTATTACGTACGTAGCGTTCTACTTTTATATCATTGTTTGGTTTTACATGGTACTTTTTAATATCCTAAAGGCAGGAAAAATTCTGGGACCTTATCAGTTGCAGATAAATATTATGGTACGTTCGATTGATGCTATTCCGGAATAAGAATACTGGGAATGAAGCAATATATCCGTTCGATTGAACTGTTAAAATAGCTATTCTGGAATATTCCGTAATATATTCTTATTCCGGAATAAAAAATTAATAAAATACGGCCTTAATAAAGCAGTGTGTCCAAACCAGTGCATGGACGAAGTATCCGATCATATAATCAAGAAGTGCTTAAAAAACAGAATTTTATCCAGAGCATATAGTCTCGGAAGATGATCCTTTTGACAGAGAAGAATTGCAAGTGCTCCAAATGCGAATTAATAGAATAGGCCCGTCACGCACTGTAGGAGAGTGCCTCACGGCAGAAGATGAGATTGAAGTTTTATTGATAGCTCTGATCCTGACTGGAGGGTGGCAGTACGTGAGCAACTATTAAGTGACAATGTGTAAAATTTGACTACTTGGGCGCCTCACTCATTGAGCGATGACGAGTACGGCAATGATTTTGAACTTCTAGCCATTAAGTCACTTACAGAGACCTTGACATATGGTGAAAAGCAAAGGGAGTACACATAATTTCAAGGTTATCAGGAACTTGCATTAGTAATTTCAAAAGCAAATGATTTGATATTTGGTTTAAAGCTTAATGGTCCACGACTATTTAACAATCATTGGAAAAAGTTAAACAAAATATCGTGATTTGTCAGTGGCCAGCAGATAAATGATTTACCAATGCTGAAGACGGAGGCAAATAATTGATCTGCGACACTCTGATAAGTCACGATATTTTGCGATATCCGAGTTCAACTATTGTTTCACTATTCGGTTTACTTTTTAACTTTTATTAAACTTTTTTCTTGAACAATTCTGCCGACCTACTGATCCGAACGAGCAATATTTACGGTGGTGGATTGTAATGCGCACGAGGTCAATATTATTTGCAGCAAAATGTTGTTCGGTCAATGCGCATGAGCAAACCATTATCTGTACTCAGCTATTTGCAGGCGACGTAACAGTCTTTCAGGCAAAATAGTGCAAAAAATAAATTGATCAACAATTCCTCGTAATAGCGAAGAGTTTGCGAATTCTCTGTCGAAACTAGTGAACTTCGGTCGGATACTCCTGGTTTCTTTCTTTACGAAAGTTGAAAGCGAAGATTAAAATAGAAAGTAATAAAACTAATTGCAAAAGACTGTTCAGGTTAGGTTGCGAATAAAATGATGTAATTGATGTAATGATGATGTAATCGGCCAGCGAAAACTGTTGTCGGGAGGAGGACTGAAAACACTTAAGTTGGGTTGACACACTGCGATTAATCAGGCCGATTTCTGTCTCGGGTGCATGTTAGGTTGAGAAGTAGTCAACAGAACACTCCTTGAGCTTAAAGTAGCTTGCTCTGGTTTAATTACCATGCATCTAAACCAGAAGTCGGTCCGATTTATCGTAGTGTGTAAACGTACCCTTAAACATACACTTAATCCTTGGCCAACCAGCGAAGCCTGCCTCGATAAATAATTTTCCGACTGGGTGATAAACTAAAACCATACCTGTTGTAGCGGGCATTGGTTTAACAACAGCCTGTGGAAGAGCTTCTTTCCTCTTAATCGTGAGTTTAAATGGGTTCTGCTGAAGTGAAGAGCCCCCAGGGGAGGATTCTTGGTTGTCGCTCTTCACTTCTTGAACACTTTCATGTCCAATTTCTGTTTCATTAGTCACTTTTAATAGTTCTGATTCTCTCTCTGTTCTTTCTTTTGACCCTGCCTGAAAGTCAGGCTCAGAGACATTGTCTGTCGCCATATAAGTGTAGGCACGGGGAGGTTTTGGTGGGCTTGCTATAGCACTGTCTGAATTAACTTCTGCTTCACTTCTGACATCATTAGAAGCCTTTGTAATACCTGACGAACTTGCAACTTCTTTAGTCCTTCTACCTGGATTTTCTTTCGCATCTTGTATAGCTTGCTGAACTTTTTCACTTAGTGGTTTGCGATTATCTGCGCCAGCCTATTCACAACAATACACCAAGTTTAATCACAATAATAAAGCAGGTTAGCATTTGCAAACCTACCTCAATCGCCTAAGTATGCCAATATCTTCACGGTAATTAATGATGTCGGGATTCAATAAAACACAACAGGGTTTCCGCTATTTTCTAACTGGTGAATTTAAAGCCCACGCATGGGGCTTATGGCATTATATTTGGCAGTGGTGTTCAAAAAACGTCTGAACTAATTTTACTGAGATTATGACTTCATGAACTGTACACCAGTCATTCTTCTTGAACTTGGCAATTTTAACAATTAAAGGGAATATAGGTTTGTAGAAACGCCACAATATTTAGTAAAATCATGCTGTGCTTTCCACTTGTTTACTCAAGTTGTCTTCATGGCAATTTAAACTTTGAGCTTTCAACTCAAGACGACTTGAGTCAACTAGTTGATTTAACTAAATATTGTGTTTCTACAAACCTGTATTCACTTATCTACTATTACCTTTCAAGGAATTAAACTTTAATGGTTCTTAAAACAAGGTAAATTCGCTACTGGATAAAAGCTTCATTTTACCAAATGTCAAAAATAGGAAAAAATAGTCCAAAAATCTGGCAAGTAATTCATTACCCGACAATCACATCAAGCCAGAGCTTAAAAACAGACGACGTTAGAGGTCCGGGTACACTTTTGATTCGCTTTTTATCTAAAATAATATAACGGTTAACACGTAATGCAAAACTTGAATTAAACCATTAACAGCACTTACCACATTGTTCTGTTTAGGACTGACTCTTTTAATCCGCGACGATTCCAAGGTTTTCCGAGTTTTTTCAGTAATTTTCTTTTGATATTCAATCTCCTCCTTCACAATAAACCCAATCCAATTACATGGTACAATCAGGAACACATCTCATTATTATTAGTTGATTACGAATTATGGAGAGCGCGGACGAGGAATGTGGAGAATCTAAAGACTGCTAACGAAGGAGATTCAGAGACTCATAAAGCTGTATTTTTCGGAAATATAAGCTGGAAGATATGTCCCTCGCTAACGTGATATCTACGTTAACAGCTTCATCCAGAATGTTGCCATTCGGGAACATTATTTTACTCTGTCTAACGTCAGACGATTTTACTCGTCAAGGGGAGATCTGACGTTATGGCAAGTGAAGGAGTTGAAGACCTTATTCATAAACGAGGCCTCGTTTGATATTCTTTTTATGTGTATATTAATTAGCCCTTTTAACCTCCTTAAAAGCAAAAACTCATTTAAATTCCGCTGTACATTATACCAGAATGCTTCGCAAACTTAAGCCAGTTAAAATGACACCTGGAGAGCACCTAACATGCTCCTATGATGTAATCAGGTACGTGCTTTCTTCTTAACAAATTGAATTATTTTTAAAATCCTATCTTTGGTAACTTCAGCAAGAACGTATCCTTTGTCCAAAGGATTATGGTTGAATGAACAAGTAGCCATCTCCTTGGCTAATTTGGACAATTATATTGACTTTAATCTAGATAGGATCGATTCATATCTGATTCTTTTACGAATGTCGGGTTGCTTGGTGCCTTCATTCAAAATATCTGGGACTTGCCACACCCAGGTCTGAGGAATAATCAAGTATTCGGAAAAGAACGTCAGGAATGATCAAATAATTGGAAAAGCCATAGCGCTGGCAAAGTGACAGCTAAATATTAACAAAGTATACCTTCAATTTCGACGCCAAGCTACCTTCCTTCATTGAGGACGGAGGTTCTGGTGCTCTGTACTTTTTGTTTGCGGTAGTTAGCCTGGGTAAATTGTCCGCAGGTCTGGGATTTCTTCCGGGAGATTGTCTGGATGATGCATTCCGGTTGGAGATACGCTGGCCTTTTCGTTGGGAGGCTGGAAAAGGATTATTTAGTTCAAGGTTATTAAATTAAGAACAGTTTTTGAACGACCTTAATGTTGTACATAAATAGTAGCAATTGATGATCCAGGTGGAAATCGAACTCGAGTTAAAAATACGATGGCCCAGACAATATGTTTAAATAAAGGCATAACAAAGACATCTATTATGAAAATATTTAATGAACTGACGTTTCATCGCTAAACCCGCAACATCTTATCTCACTCTGAAGAATCCCCAAGTTATATAGATATATACATATATATTCATTAATTACTGGACATATTGAAGTGTACCATTCTTATTAGCATATGTCTGGAAACTTTCAGTACTTTCTAACTGATATTTCACGAGATATGTGTCCGTTTGGGAATTTGGGGGAGTAGATGATGCCATGAGACATCTAATTTGCATATTTCAAAAACCTGAATATATACGGAACAAGTTGAGATATTGACTAAACAAAAATTGCTTGTGTTCCTCACTTCGAAAGTACTCATAAATAAAATCAAAATTGGGATAGGCAATTTTTGGATCTTACCGCCCCTATAAGGAAAGACAATTATCATGACCAGTTTTGAAAATCATTCAGAATTATCGCTCACGCAAAAATATGACAGAGGAGTAAACATGAGTCATGAAATTAATACCTGTTTCATTGCCTGAGACAGTATTTTCAGGTTTGACTGTTCTTGCTCTTGCCTCTTTGATCATTTGTCTTGCCTGGGCTTTCAATTTTTCCTGCTTGGCAACGTCATCCTTTGGAAAAAATATGTTGTCGACCGTATTACTTTAACTCCTTCCTGTACGCCTGGGTCCTCAGTGACCTACGGAGACTTTAGTATTTAACTCTGACTAACACCAGACGATTTTACTCGTCAGGGGGAAAGTCCTCGGACAGGAAAGAGTTAACTTACACGTGCGTGTGCACAATATACTACTTTCTCTTGAAAGTTAAAAGATTGGTAGACTGCCGAATAAATGTTGGAAAATTCCGACGTTTCGAGCAAAGGCCCTTCTTCAGAGAGTGTTCAGAGTGTTCTGGAACTCATTTCACTCTCTGAAGAAGGGCCTTCGCTCGAAACGTCAGAATTTTCCGACATATATTCAGCAGTCTAATCCGAATCCCTACCGGGCCAAGTAGAGTTTTCTCCACTTGACCGGTGTGGGTCGTCACTCGGAGTAGCAACTAACATCATTATTCTTCACCCGAGTTCATCTTCTACACTAGCCGTTTAATATCAGATTGGAATTAAAATGTCCCGATATTGAAGAAACTAGATCGTGTTTCGAAATATCAAGAGCCGAAGTAACATCAATTTCGCGACCAGCTCCCAACTTGACCTGTGGCCCAGTTGGTAGAGCGTCGGACTAGTAAACCGAAGGTCGCGGATTCGAATCCCTGTACGGGTCCGAGTGACGACCCGGTATGGGTCGTCACTCGGAGGAGCAACTAACATCATTAATCTTTTAACTTTTTGCGCTGTTTACTGTACACGCAGCATTTTACTATATACCACGCAGCATCCTACATTTTTACATCGTTCTCTCATTTTCTCTCAATACGTTAAACAGCAACACACGTTTTCACAAACTGTTTTACCGTCACTGTTTCAGAAGCATCCACTGCTAAAACAAAGGGCAGGTCCCTGATTACATAAGATCATTTAAAATCCTCATTACTCATTAACGGGGAAAACACAAGAGAAATGGCTACCTAATTAGTTCTACTGTAAAATGTTCGGGTTTAGATAAATGTTATTTCCGATTTACTCAACTAAAGTAGGCCATATCATAATCACAGCGGGTAAACATGGTTATATAGATGCATTCAATACAGTTTGGCCGTTAAAATAACTTACAGATTTCTTGGCCTTCCATTCTTCAAATGATGGAATAGTCTTCCGTGGTGATGGTGGCAAACTTCCAGCCGGTTGCCCATTTGAAATTCTTCTAGGAGACCTCGCGGCTTTTTTCTGGGTACACACATTTAAAAGAAAGTACTTTACTATCAATAAGCTATGCGAGGTCCGGTCTGTTTTTTTCTTGTATTGTTAGGGGCTATCCGGATGTGTGCACCACCAAAAATTACGAGAAAAAGATGGTCCGATATACAATCTGACAAATTCGGAGATTTACATTGGGTAGTTGTCTGTTCAATCTTCAACGAAACGTTTAAAAACACGCCACTTGGCAAAGTTTTTTTTTAAAATTATTTTACTGCTGAAAATGTGAATTAAAAATAGCGATTTAATAATGAACTAGGGTCAGCGTTAGATCAGCACATCTCAAATTCATTAATAATTCAGGGCAATAAAACACAAACGAAATCACAACCGAGATGCGGTTCGGATATCTGAGGAAGAAATTACATAAATTAAGCGAACTTTCACCTCGATTTCCTCTTCAAATACTGATTCTTCTGGGATGCAATATCATACACTCGAAATTCGTATTTCATCAGGATAGCTAAACACCGAGAAGTTTGTAAAGTACATCGGCTATCGCCTCGGTTTTCAACAAACGTCTCGGTTTTTGGCCAACCTGATAGAACCTTCCTTCTCACATATGATTTACTACGTCAAAACGTTGGTAAATTATCACGTAACTTGATTTAGCAGGTAGCCATATCTCCCTCTTTGGAATTTACCGGGAAGGTTATCTTTGGAGAAAAATAGATGTTTTGTACCGGCGATCAACAATACCATGCAGGTGCCAAAAGTTGGGGAAAATTGCACACGTAAAACAAAACCGATCGAGGAAGTTCACTGAGAGTTGGTGATCAGAAAAAACCTCTCAGTAGCCACAACGGTAATCAAACTCTTCACACCAGCAGCGAGGTACCCTAACCATTCTCGCCACCGATAAGAAGGTTAAGAGTTTGATTCCCATTTCAGGTTTAGAAAGTTTTTGTGAATACCATAGCCCAACTCACTTCTTTATTTATCTAATCCGAGCTAGAATATTTTTGAACAGTAAATAATGTCACAAGCTTTTGGAGTTTGTAGTAAAGCTGGTTTCCATGTATACCGCAAGTGCCGTAACGATTGCCCTAATGCTACCGCAACACTACGAAAAGTTGAGCTTGGTTCAACTTCTCGTGGTCTTTGCGGTCGCATTCACAAGTGCCGTGACAAGTACCGTAGTGAGACCAAAAGACGTGGAGCCAACTCAACTTTTTCCGGTAGCATTACAGCATTATATGAAAACCAGGCTTGATAAAATTTGGCAATAAAATTTATTTCAAATGTATTTTCTTCGTATCAAGGTGTTTAATATCCGTAAGTTCTACAACTGGACAAAGATCTGCTGAGTAGAGAATTTTTAAAATTGTTCGCAAATGTAAATTGTCCACATCACATACCGAATCTGATGAATTAGGGGAATTTGGAGGCTTTTTTTCCGATGATGGTTCTCTGACTGCCACCTTAAAAAATTAAAAAAAAACATAACGTAAAAACTCAAGTTAAACTTATCCTCAAGTAGCCCGAACTGGTTTAAAATTTAAGCTACGGTGCCTTCCAAATATTCTCAGTTATTGAAATTATTTGGGGAAATTAGAGTTTTTAATATGTCAAAAAACATAATTTGGACTAAAGTCTTTCTATCTAAATTTCAGTCTCTCATTCTTAGCTTGGAACGAATCCCGTTGTTCCGTCAGTGATTTATTATCAACGAACACAATATAACTCCAGAAAAAATGAAAAGGTCACTCAACCAGAACCTCGTTCAGAGTGTAAAAATGAACCCACGAATTTCTTCCGTAAAAAAATTTGAACGAAAAGTTTACCCATTTCGGATCTGCCAATCAACAATGAACGTTCTGTACCTTCGCACTAACAGTGGTTGGACTCTTCACTGGCCTGTCTGGTGGTTTACGACGACTGCAGGGTATTTCAGTACTTCCAGACTTTAGTGAAGTGACGGATGAAGTTGTCGACTTATTGCAAGCGGCAACAGAATTAACTAAGTTTATATCCACTTTGGTTGACTCTGGAGATTCCTCATAGTCATCATCAAAAGGATTGAGGGTCTTTGGTTTGTCCAACGAAGTCGATTCATTAACTACCCTTTCCTCATAATCGTCGTCAAAAGGATTCAACGCTTCAGTCGTACCCGATCGTTTTTCACTTTTTGATTCCACGTTTCCCTTTTCGTCATCCAAAAATGGGTTATATCCTGGTTTAGGTGAATACAAGACACTATTTTCCTCATGTACAATGTCTTCTGTAAGCTCAAGTTTGCTAGGAATAGTTCTATCTTTAAATTGTTGTTTAGTATGAGAATAATTAGTTCTTGTATCTTCCTCAGCAGTTTTTTCAACCACAGAGGTTTGTGCAGTTTTATTGTATGAGTTTTCTGTTCTTGCGTAATCGGTATCTAAGCTAGCAGTGGCAATACTCTGATCTATGGCATCATCAACCACAGGATCTTCATCAAACGGGTTATATCCGGGTTTCGCTTCATATTGAAGTTCAGTCGAGGGTATTTCTGAAGTCAAGTTTTTTTCAAGGTTGGCCACAGATTTTTCCTTTAAGGGGGCAATGGTTTTCTTTATCGAGTCATTTGTTTCACCGTCTGTTGTAACTTTTTCAGAATCTTGGTTTAGTTTTTTTTCAGCTTCGCTGATGGCAGCCATTGTGAACTCATTGCAATGACCATCATCAATATCAGGTTCTTCCTTTTTCGTGGTGAAGTGTTGTTTTATTTGATGCAAATAAGTCATGATGAGTAGCTTATCCGGTACAGATGCCAGCACCATTTGATGTGGATCAAGCATTCTTGATATTCCCAAGTAGTCAAATGCATCAAAAGCCTGCAACAAAATGGCGGATCATAGAAGTACTGCATATAAAGTTGGTTTCTATGCTCCACGATAACGAATATGGACTCATGACAAGCTTAATGTATACCGTTGGCATCGCAACAGTAGATTCTTGCAAACATTGTTTGTACGTGCGGCTGTGTAATTTGGGTAATTAAGGTGAAGTGTGCCAGCATCGATGACAAATTATACGTTCGTAAACGTTCACGTTAAACTATTATGCAATGCGACAGAGATTATCGCTTACCAATCTATTGTTTTCTCTTACGTCGTCAGGGTTTAACCTCGAGAACTCTCTAAATAGAAAAAAAATGAAGAAATGATTACCACGAAGGGCTCAAACTCATTAAGTTATTGTAATAATTACTTCGGGTAAATGATCTTTATAATCGGAGTGACACTTCGACAATATTATCTTTTTTCCTCCTAAAATACAGGACAGTTTGTTTCCGAAGAGATTTAATACTATTAATGCTCGAAATAGCGGCCGGGTGTTTCTTACTTGTATGACCCAAAGGAGTAGCACTTACTTGAAGGAAAGTTCTTATTTCGTTTCCCAGGTGTTTGCCTTAATATGACATCGGGTTGTTTTCATTATTTAAGCAGAAAAAGAATGGGAAAAACTCTTTAAAATTACAGCAAAAATAATGAAAACTACGTCTGGGTCCTTGATCGTTTGCCTGGCATTTAAACTGTTTTAACGTACGTTACACGATAATTTGTTTTTAGCCACTCTGGTAAAATACTCAGATTTCCGGAGGTCCATCTTCAACATCAGACAGCGTGATTCCCTTGCAATGGTCATTCTCCCGCGACTGTCCCACTACTTAATTATTTCACTTGAGAGAAAAGGGCGCTATTTGAAGGGGGACGCTAATTCGAATATTTACGGTAGTTAAAAGTTTGGCTTTCATGAATTTTTTCCACATACTTCTCGGCATTTGGATATCGAATGAAACACTCTTTCTCGTACTTGATCTTCTACATAAAATTTACTAGAACAAAACAACTTACATCATTTCTGGATTAAAGTGGTGGATTATAGCGCAGAAAGCTAAGCCATTCCTCCAAGACGTTGTCATATTGGTTAGTTCAACATTTGGATAACTCTTCACGCACTCTTTACACCACTCTAAAGGTAGTAAATCAAGGCAGTTGAAAATTTCTCTTATACAAAACAATAAACCTTCCTAGTTTGCACTAGAGTAACTGTGGTTAGGTGGGAGACAATGCATTCACAATGAAACTACATACTTAACAGTTCTTCTTCAGCAGGTGATATTTGATCCTCTTTCTTGGGCTAAAAACGCGAACAGAAAGTCATTTCAAATAAAAAAAAGAATTGATGAAGTGGGATTTTAATAAACAAAACCATTCATGACAAACACTTAGAGTTGATCAAACGTTTAGTTACAACAAATTTTATCCGAATATCTAAATATTAACTTCTTCACTTTCTCTAGACGATTTGATCTAATCATTAATGGAATTCTAGTAGCTCCAGGTTGTATTTATACTGTATTTAAATACTGTATGAAAATTGTACAACAACACAAAAAATCTACACACCAATATAGGGCTTGACCGATTTTCTAATTTTGACAGATCAGTGTCACTACGAAAATAAAAAGATAACAAAACACCAATATAACTTTCATCTTGGATTATAAACTCAATTGGAACATCACCGCTTATATTGGACTTATACTTTGCACTTCTGTTTTCAATACATGACTTGTTTACCTGGTGCTGATTGATTTTGTCAGTCCATTAGCACCATGATTTGTGGGAAAATGTGAGTTACTAAGATTACTTTGAAGTGTCTTTCCTTTGTTTTTCTGATTTTTCTTGGATTCCTTAGGGTTACCACTGTTACTGGCTAAGTTAAATGTTGGTTTGTTCTTTGACTTCCCTTAAAACAATAGATAATTAGAGTTACATTCACAGTGAATTGGCAAAAGATCCCTGAGGTCGTCATAGGAAGCAGGAGAGTCTGCTCTAATTCCTTAAACTTAAATGTGGAGGGGCAAGATACAGTATCCATTGCTCAAACCAAATAACTGGATCTGGTAATATACAAACAAAATTACATTGCAGCTTCTACCTGATCTTAGAGAGAGTCTTTTTGCTGTGTTTCTCTTGAAGTTCTTTACTGAAGTTAGTTCCTGATCATAATAATAATCTCTAGATCCATATGGGTCATTAAGGCTCATTAAACTGCTCATACTGATCATATCTTCATCCCTATAAAAGTGACATTTACAAAACAAAACAATTATTATGCACTGGAGTTAAATAACCTTGTGTAAACCACTCTAGTACACATGTGTATAAATTACAGCACTTCCTTGAAAGGTGCACATACTGTACTCTATGGACATGAAAGATGGCCTAAACTGTACATTATACACAGACTTTACAGTCCTCTGATTGGTTGAGAGGAATGGTACTAAAACAACTAACAATAAAAGTACCAAACACAAAAATCTCTGCACTACAACCACAATTTAAATTAACCAATAAGAATGATAGACATTTCTCTCAAAATACAGAAATTGTGGCCATCTAACTATCAAGAACGTTTTTGCAAGTAATTTTCAACAGTGATGTGTAGTTTTCCTCATTTAAACCAAAATCATTAGCAAATACAGTAACACTTTGCACACTGTTGACTTGAGCTCTGAAACAAAAAAACTACATTTTGTCAACTAATAAATTGTCAGTATTACCACTTCAATGTATGTTAAGTTAGTCAATTTGTGCCACAACAAAACAACATACATAGCATTTCCTTCCTTGAGAAGAACACAAGCCAGATTTAATTCGAGTGAAGCAGAAACAACTTTCTTAGTTGCTGGTCTAAGAGGGAGATTAAGACAGAATGTCTGAAGATCTACACTGTGATAGTCGACCATATTTACTTGGACACTTGCAACCGGACGACGTTTCCCAGACACAGATTCCTACAGGATTAAAGATGAAAAACATCCTAAAAAAGTTGAAAGAAACTGCAAAGATTCTCCTCATTCTTGTAAGGAAGGTCTTTTACCAATAGGGAACAAAAATTCTATTTCCTTCACCTGCCATCAAGCACTGATTGTATTTTTTTCTCCTTTTGGTCTTTGTTGCATTACCGGTAAGTCCTTTTTTACTCATTGATTTGGTAGTTATTAAAGTAATGTAAATAGTAAGTAATAGACAAAGCATGAGCAGCCGATCTGCATCTGATTTACAAGGTGAGCTGCAAGCGAGCTGTAGTCAATCAGATACAGATCAGATGTGAATGCTTTATCTTACTTATCAAATGGATGCATCTAAATAACCATGTTTTCAAACTGTTTTTCAAGTTGGAGTAATTTTAACTTAGTAAATTGAGGAAAAAGTTTATGTAAATCAAGGTAAAATCTCTTACCGATTTACAGATATTGATTAAACATTCATTTCTTTTGAATTTTCCTCACGAATTATTAGTTTGTTTGATAATTACATTTATGTCATCAGTTGTGGCAAATTCATTAAATTCAAATTTACAGATTAGTATTAGTTTTCTAGTTGCATGTTTTTTTCCCTTCTTTTAGCACAGTGAAAATAATGCACAAATTGTCATGAAGCATATGTTTCTGGAAATACAAGTAATTTAATAACTAATAATTGTAAGTTTGATCAACCAGATTCTAGATTATCCAGACTTATATTCTGTCTCCCAATGAGTCAGGATAACTGAGATTCAACTGTATAATACATGTATTAAGAACTAGAAAGGGTATTTATTTTCATAATGTGGCAGTTTAGCATTTTACTCTAGCTAATGGCTAGTAACCTGTAAACTAAATACAGGTTCTATAAGGTAATAATACATTTCTTTACTGGGTTAAGTTAATTTAACCATAGTCTGTCTCTTGATTTTGTGATTTTAGAATGATTAAATAACTCATTTCCTGAAGGTAAAAGTTGACTCACTAGTACATACACTATACTTGCACCTCTAAGATGACATGAAATCAAAGTGTATCAAACTAATCTTGTGTCCATCACAGTTACTCACATCTTCAATAACAAAAGTCCATAACTTGTCTTCAAATGGGCTTCCGTCTCTTGCATCCTAAAAATAAAACAAAATTCAGAATGTATACTTACATTAATCACATAAACAGCATGGTACATGCAAACATAGTTAACAGTTATTACTGTTTCACTTCTGTTGGTATTTTATTTTATCTGACTCAAAAATATTATTTCATTGTTTAAGATTTTCCTACAACTTAAAGAGTTCACCAGGATTACAATTGTAAAATCACTAAAGGAGGTGACTCAACATTAAGTTGGACCAAAATGAGTGGTGAATCAAACTGTCTTCTTTCCTGCATGAATTTTTCCCCTTTTGTTTTTTGTTTTCTTTTTCATTTTTGTTTTGTTCTTGTAACTTTTTATTGAGTGATGCAGTAATTTGTTGTAAAGTGGGACAACTGTATGCAGGAAAAAGCTGTGGTTCTGACTCACAAACACTCATGATTTTTACTTCACTAATAGAGCCATTGCATGTATGATCATGTACCTGTAGGTTTTCTTTTTAAAGTACACAAGCTTTTTTAACCCTTTGGATCCAACACAAAACAGATTGAATTATCTGGTCTATCTAATCCAAGGAAAATTATTTACTGCCTATTATTCCACTGTTAATTATACTTGTTTGTTAGAATGTTATATCAGTCACATGAAATTGCCAAAAAGTCTGATTCCTGTCAGTGTTGAAAATATTCAATATACAGTAAATCATTCTCTGGTAGCCATTTTTCTTTGGTTGATTAGGTTTGATGTGAATCAACATTTTCAAGCTTTAATGGCTAGCAACTGGTATGCACATATCAAAATTATAGTAAATCATCAATTATAGAATATTTACCATACCTTATAAAGAGTTACACTAATTTCAATCTCTTCAGGATCAGTCCACACAATCATTCCACGGAATGGATTTGCAATACTTGGCTGCCATGTTTCAGGCTTTAAGTGAAAAAATGTTTACACTGAACTCTATGATGATTATAGTAACTGATTTTCATATAGAAACAAAATATATAACAATAATAATTAATAACAGCTTGATATAAATTTATTTATAACTCATGACTACATGTAAATTTTTATGAATGTTGTAAACAAAGTCTGATTCTTTAAAAACTTAATATGATTTGACACAGCTTTAATAAAATAAGCAAAATGGCTTGAACATTCAAACTTTTTGCCAATCAATGATTAAGGTATTGTATTGCATAATGAACTGATTGATATACCTTGACAGCTTTTCTTTTATTTCTTCTTGTCCAAATTACACCCAGTTTATTGGGTTGCCTGAAAGAAATATCAAAAGAAATGAATATGATAAGTAACAACAGGATATGCATCAAGTTTATACATCCTTACATAAAAAATGTTTATATATAGACCAGGTTCAGCTAATAGTTTAGTTTACTGGTACTTATTAGTTATTTAATCTGGCTGACCTCAGGGTATGAAGCCAGATGATTTTACATGTTGAAAGAATGAGCCTAGCCCTCAAAGGGTAAATAAGAAAATGTGATGGTGATCCACTTGGTTATGGGCATGAATGTGATTTCTATAAGAAATACATGTTTTTTAGGCATTAGACCCTGGGTGGCAGGAGCTCTTCCACTGGCATTTAGTTACCCATACATTTAAAGAATAACAAAGCGAATCCTTGGTAAATAAAACATCCATAACTGTGACCAAGCAGGGATTTCCCCATGGCAAGAAAACCCTAGTTAACCTTTTATAGCCCACAGCTCACCCTTTGATGAGTAAAATGGTCTTAAAAACCCCATTCTGTGCAAGTAAAGAAAAACTCACTTGTCATGACTGCAGTTAACTGGTCTTATGTTCTACTACCTGAACTATAAGGCAAAGCCAGGACTAGGCAATGGTATGGTGATATTTATATTTGATATATCAAAATTAACTAGCTTCTGCTCCTTCTATATCAGCACAGATATGGGCTGTTATGTTTTTAAAGTTTATAATTCCACACCAAGTTCATTGGATTGGTTGAAATGAATTGTTGGCATAGGGGTTAAACAGAAGCTATTCTTTCCTCTACCTGAAAGTAATTTCTCGAAATACCTCTTGTACCATCTTTCTCAAATTGTAATGGGGAAACCCTATGAGGCAATATCAGAAATCAAACAGATTCCACTAGAGTATAATATAACACCTTCCCCCACATCAAGACCCAGTTTCCCTTTTCACTTTTGAGGAAGTATATTTATTTATTTTATATAACTTTGCCTTGATTACAATAGATTATTACTTAGTAAAAATACAAGGCAACAGTTAAAACCAATTACTGTGGATCCATTACTACAATATAAAATTATTATTTTGAAAATGCATTATAACAACATTAGTCTAGGACGAAATTATTGGAAGAGGTCTAAATACAGCAAGTTGGGGGAATACATAGATTATGGACAGAGTTACATTTGATACAGATTGATTTCCAAGAATGTGGGTCATCAGGGTTGTAAGTAGAGTGAACAGCAGAGTAGTAATGTTCTTTTAGTTTAATTTTAAAGGTTCCTAGAGAGGATGAAAGATGTCTTTCGTTTGGCAATGCATTCCATACTCTAATTCCCCTCATCAGGTATGATTTGCTGTATATGGAGGTTGTATATGGTCGTTCTACAAAAGCGCTACTGTCAGTTTTATGATTTATATACCTCAAGCAATAGTGTACCTGTAATTATACAAGTAATACATTAAAATTGAACACCTAAATTTTTAGTTTCCATGTGTAGCTCAAGTACATAAGATATACACAACTAGGAACATCGAAATAACTACTTTTAAAGTTACTTTTACAGTTAATTAAACAATAATGCCATATAAGATCCACGTGTGGCACAAAACAAGGAAAAGTATTTGCAGAAAGGTCACACAGAAATGTCTCCGGTACGTTGGTGGAACGCTTGGTTCATCTTTGTGGAAGGGTGCCAATATCAGCGACAGAAATATCAACTTACATTACATTTTAAGGACAGAGAAAGACTTTTACAAAATTAATAATTTACCAAGTTTAAAATCTTTAGCTAGATTGATGAGCTTTAATCGTTAGCTCAAACACTGAAGCTACATGGAAACACTACATAAGCCCTGTTTCTCTTGACGATTTGTTTAAAATAGGAAGCTAATTAAATAACCATGTTTACTTAACGATGTCAAAGTGTATAGTAAATAGCTTACAACAAGGTGTGTTATTTCATAACAAGGCATTGTTATGCCAAAAGTTAATACACGAACATGTGGGATAACACGGAAAGGAAACCCAGTGATGCGTCTCAGCAGATCGAAATCAAAGCAAGGTGAAATCCGTAGAATAAAACAAAGCCAAATGAAATAAAAATGGGGAACGACTTCCGTCCGATAACAACGACTGCGAAACATTCGAGATAGTTTTATCATCTTCCAGCAACTGCTACAACGCAAGTCACCATGGAATATGAAGAAACTACTCCGCCATTATTTTCCTAATCTAAAACAAGTTACACTCTGCGCATATACTGGTGGCTTAAAGCAGCGTATATCTTGATGACAAATCCGCGTGCTAGCATGACAGGATGTGTTAAATTATTTGTCATTTAAAGTAGAACGAATCATTAATTTATTTGAATAGGTGGACGAAGAAAACGTAACTGAGGACAAAACTAAGTTCATGTGTCAAGTATTAGAATAACGAAGATGTTAATGTGACAGACCGTCAATATTAGACTCTAGGAGGTCTAAAATACCGCATAATCCATTTCACATCAAGTGCGAACATAACCTCCCTTTCTAAAAAGTTCCAGAATAAAACCTTCAACCCAATACTACAACCTCCTGGAGCCAACGAAAGCCATAGAATCATAATTTCGTTCTCTGAAAAACCGAATGAGAAAGTAGCCTACGTTGGAATAATGGTTTCAACGCCTAGACGGGCGAAAGGTAAAGTGCTTTACTCAAGAGATTTAAGCATATGCTTCAATATCCATATCAGTTGTATTGAATATCCTTACCATTTTCCATCGCGGGAACACTCTAAAGTTAGCGTTTGGTAAGACGCGATAAACTGAAACTTTGAAGCTCGCTTTCCAACACGTTGGATACGTTTCCAGACAGACCCCATGACTAATATTGACTGTTTATGGTACCATTAATCAATTCAGAAGTGCAGATTAAACCATGTAGACGAATCAACACTTCCATGTCTCCCGACATCTTCGAATAAATGTTATTGTTCAGGTGCGAGCGGGAGCATTGGGAACTGGTGTTACCATGGTTCCGGTCCTGAATGAATGACGAGTTTTTATTTCAATAATTTTGACCTAAAATTATTAATTTATCGAGCACACACGACGGTTATTGATCTTATTCGTTGATGTCCCTTTACTCAACATTCTTTCATGAATATATAACTTGCATTCCCTGAGTCGTTATGTAATAATGAGAAACTCAAAAGAACTTTTTGTCTTAACCGAGATCAAAGATGGACGGACGGGATGGACGATTGTTTGATTGAGTGACTGGTAGCCTGAATAGGTAAACGAATGAAACTCTGATCAAACCTTTGAACTTTGGCATGGTGATAACTTGGTAACTATGTTAAGCTTGTGGAACACCACTTTTTATTTAAATAAAACATGGTGTTCCACAACGTGCAAATGTGCAATGGATATGCAATTTCCATCCATACAATCCTAACCTCGACCCCAATCATTTCGCAGCAGCCTCAGTATCGGTGAATGTCAAGTGAATGAGGTTACACATCTTGCTGAGCCACGACCGAGTTAAAAGAAACTGCAACGCCGACATTGGCAAATAAAAAAAATTCTACGATCGTGAAGCTAACCGCACATGCTTGGTACAGGATATTCCTTTCGTTCTGGTAAACGGTTCCAAGCCATTCTAGCGGTCAATTAACTTTTTTCGTTCAACACAGCCCAAAACTGTACATGCTGGAAGTGCTGACGTTGTGGTGAAAGCGTGGAGATGCCAGCTCATCCTCACTTCTTGTGTGGAGCCTGGACGTGAAGAGTACACTGTGGACCATAAATTATTTAGTCATTTTGTTTTAGAAGACAAATCGTATTATTAAAGCCATAAAGGCAGTGTATTGGTGTAAATGAAGCTTGAAGTTCTCTGCAACAGAGTTGTTTACGGCTGTCATTTCCGTTTGTATACATACCAACCAGAAACTGGGAAGTGACCACTGACTGTTTACAAACATTAAATATGGTTATATCATACACCACAAGTACAGGGAAATCACCAAATATTATTTTGTAATTTATATCTAGTAATGGAACAATGATTTCATATTACAAACAAATCACTGTAAGTATATCTACAAAAAATACTTTTTCCCATTCTGAGAAATTGTTCAGCGTTTTTTCTTGTACTTTTAGTAAATCGTCTTGCTAACGGTTTGCCCATGAATTCTTCATCAACCATCACTGACTTTGTGACGGGTAACGAGGACGTCAATTTCACAAACGATAATGAGTGACAAAAACTGTTAACGGGATGAGTGAAAGACGAATAAAAACACTCAAAGATTTTGCAATTTCGTTGACAAACTAGACTTGACATTGTGACAATTTGGCGAGCTAGTAATGTAGTAATTTTTATTCGATATGAAACAGCATGGTGCTTTTGCTTGTCTGTCAGTATTTTTCAACTTCTGTCCCACGGATGTTTGTCAGTAGTCAAGAAATCTGAAATATCGATTAAGTCTTGATTTGACGACAAAGCAAAATCCCAAGGATTTTATCCAGTACATTTTATATAATTTTGTTACAACTTCGAAATATCATCTAGCGCACACTAGTAAAAGGCCACGGGTGAAACTAACTAAAACGGCAATAACACTTTTTAAATGTCTGAATGGAATCACCGGTCACTGACGTTACAAAGAAAAGAAAATTTTCACACTGGTAACACGAATTTATGGTTCTAAAGCAAGCCCATAATCGGCCAAAATCAAGTTCAGTGAAAGCTTCACTGAACTTGATTTTGTTGTTTAAGAAGTAAATTGCTTTCACATGACGTCTTTTAGTAGAATTATTTTACCATGTCAGTTTATCGATCCTAAAACAAGAAAGTGCAAATGAACTTTCGTAACTGAAGAGTTAAAAAGTTTTTTCAAGAACTGGTCGGCTTTCATGCAAATCTTATAGCACATAAACAGGTAATTCCATGACAGACAGATTTTACGCGCCATCTCATGCTGTCAGCCTTAAATAACTCTTCTTGAATTACGCTGATTTATCATGTTTTCAAGAACCCACCAAAGCTTTATTCGATTGGTGCAAGTTCAACACTTTCGCTGAATACTAAGCCGGACTCGTTTTGCAGTGATAGCATTTTAAGTCTTTTAACAGTAATAACATTATAAGTTGTTTTTATAGTTATATGAAGGGTGACGTCATTTGAAAAGAATCTTCTGATTTGGTCTTAATCAAGTGGAGTGCTGAGCAAAGCCGACTGTTACTGCCAGGAGTTCAACTTATTCATACCTTTATTCCGAATAAAAAAATCCTATTTTCTAAATTTACTATCGTTCTAGTTAGCTTAAAGTTGAACTCAACAATTCTTAAATGAGGTCATTAAATGAAGATAGCTAACGCCGTAGCAAGTGATAACTGACATATGAACACCAAATTCTAACGTATGATACTTAAAGAACCATGACTTAATTTTACAATCGTACCCATCGAACTATCGTATCTACGTCTAGTTCCAACCTTAATTTACCAGTGAATACCCTTGTAGCACATTTATTTAATATCGGACGTTTGTGAGCCAGTCCACTGTACACAAAGTTTGTTAAATACACAATTTGCATGCGGACCCTGGGGAACTCCATTAGATTTCGAAAAATCTCGGGAGTTCGATGTTCACATTAATTTTGCGATTGGATCTAGATACCTAAATTATAACAATGTTTCATTATCAACAGACACCGCTCAGCAATTACACTTCTCTTGGTTTTCTTTTTGGTCTGTTGCAATCGCGTTGGGAGCTCGGCCAGCCAGTGGTTTATGCTGCACACCGGATTCAGCGGCATTTAGATCCAAACTAAAAAGAATGAAACAAAAGGTTAATTGCTATAGTAAGTTTCCAATCGAGCTCTGTACACGGAAGCATTTGCTTGACGATTTTATTCCGCTCAAAATTTACACAAATTTCATTGCAATAGAATCTATCTAATTTTAACTTAAAAAACAAACTTTGAATTTGAGCGATTAGGGATTCGGTTTGACTTCTGAAAAAAAAACACTTTACCTCCCATCTTGAATGTTTTGGTAAATCTTTTTAGCTGTTTCTAGGAAAGCGTCTTCAACATTTTCTCCCCTAAAACAATGAGAACTACGTAACTAATATTTCTAAAAAGATTCATTTTTAGAGATACAGTTTAACTCTTACGCTATTAAGAACCAGTAAGAAGCAGTAAACCACGTCAACTAGTCTCTACTT
This sequence comes from Nanipora kamurai, assembly GCA_036872915.1. Taxonomy (NCBI): domain Eukaryota; kingdom Metazoa; phylum Cnidaria; class Anthozoa; order Scleralcyonacea; family Helioporidae; genus Nanipora; species Nanipora kamurai. The sequence goes on along the minus strand of JBAHVQ010000470.1, from coordinate 1,052,539 downwards.
TCATAATTATTTTAAAATGCATTTTTGCCAGATTTCGTATTGTGCGGAAAACTGGCTGTAACAAATAATTCCGGACGGAAGTAATGGACGAGTTCTGGCCGAGAGGAGAATCACAAGTACTAAGTACCTGACCCGTGGCGGTTACGGATCACGGTTTCCGTTGTTCTCAGTCCGGATTCACGGCTCGGGCAGAATTCCTCTATTATGTGAGGCTAACTAAAAAACTCTTGACGGGAGTCGGCCCCTGAACCTTGCGATTGCCAGTGATACGCTGTTGTTCCCGTGCTGTCTGGACTCAGATGGTGATGGGAGTTTCCAATTGTGAACTAGTTTGTACTGACGTAGTGAAACAAAATGAATCCTTCTGTCTGAGGATGACTTTGAAATAAAGTCGAAATATCACAGTAGTGAAACCAGTATTGCCAGCCTCACTTTGGGTATCGGTCAGCAAAGGACTTATAGATAACTTGCTCTTAATTTTGGAGACACTTTTTACAACAGAAAAGTGACGAGTCTCTGCAGTTCCCTTATCTTGAGGTCAATGATTCCATGTTCTAATAATTCTACGGATTGTACACAACACCGCATCGCATCGTCTCCTATCATGTGGAAATCGCACTGTGTCAGGCGGGCTTAAGATTCGCTTTTACGGCTGACAGGTATAATGGAGGTTAAGATTCGCTTTTACAGCTGACAGATAATATGAAGGTTAAGATTCGCCTTTACGGCTGAAAACTGGTTATTCGTAAAAACTAGTTATTCCTACCGCGGAGCTGTGTCCTGGAATGGATTACCATCAGAAATTGTTGATGGGTATAAACAACTCTCTACAGGTTCTTTTAAAAACTTAATCAACGATAAATATCGCAATGTAGAGAGCTAGTCACACCGTAACAGTCAACCGACTTTTTACACAATAACCATTACTAATAATTATATAATCTAAATGTATACTTGTGTTGAAAATGTATATGTAAAAGACTTATTTGTTCTGGTTAGTATCTGATAATTATTTATTATGTATAGGGAATTTGTAGACTAGTTCCTCGTACAGTAATACCATACGGCCCTTTGAAAATCAGGCAACTGAAAGGTTACCGTATTTAAAATAAATTTAAATAATAATAATAACAATAGTAATAGATATAATGGAGGTTAAGATTCACCTTTACGGCTGACAGATATAATGGAGGTTAAGATTCACCTTTACGGCTGACAGATATAATGGAGGTTAAGATTCACCTTTACGGCTGACAGATATAACGGAGAGGCTAAAGGGCTGTTTACACGGGCAATTTTTTCCTACGATTTTTCTTACCCTGAAGCACAGGATTGAGTGAATAACTCACGAAAGACTGGACAATATCAGCTTCGCAAAGCTGTTTGGCACTATTGTAGGTCACCCAATTCGATCGCATGTGCCAGAAGGATAAAAACTGCAAGTGAAATTGCCTGTGTAAACAGCCCCTAAAAGCTTTAACATGGTTATAAGATCAAACACTCCCGTTCGAGCCTTACGGGATTTACTAGGGCTGGCCTTGTAAATCCGATAAAATTCGGCCTCTCATATTGTATACGTCACACACTAACACTACGGACCTGTTTATATCGAAGCGAGTTACCCGGCAAGCCGAGTTACTTGACGAAGGCGAGATCCCGGCTACGTTAGCAAATTAATGGCTTTCCCTGTTGACTGTTTATATGGCAGAAGCAGGTAACTCGCCTTGCCGAAATGTCGGCAAAAAGAGCCGGGATCTCGCCCAAGCGAGATGGATATTTTGCCATATAAACACTTTGTCCGAGTAACTCGGCAAGCCGAGATGGAACTTTGCCGGCAGCACATGAAAATAACACACAGGTATATGTAAATCATTAGATAAGCTTGTCTGAATTTCTGGGGCTCCATTTTTTACTTTTACGATAGTATAAAATCGTTTTTAAAAGATTTGAATGAATTTTATATCTTGGCGCTCTTTAGCGCCAACGGTATTCATGTAGTCACAGTGTATAAGAACCAAAGACGGGTAACTCGGTTCCATACAAACAGACCGGTCCTTTGGTCTACCAAAGCGAGTAACTCGCCTCCATATAAACAGGCTCCAAGACACCATATTTCTACTGTTACAAAAAAAATTAAAAACTAAATAACCTACGTTTTGGCGCTAGCTTCACAATATAGCAAACCTACAAAGACAAAGAAGTAACCTCAATTTTTCTTGCGGAAATAATGTTAATGGAAACGTTTAGATGTAGAACTACCGTTTTCTTCGGCAAACTGTTTGGCCTCGTCATAGGTAACATCCCTTTGTGCATCTAAGTCAGATTTATTTCCGATCAAAAATATTACCTGAAAAAATGTTATAGAAAATTAACTCATACACCATAATGACATCACGGATAACACTACCATAGGCACCATACCCACGGACCTCTATATAACTGGACTGCGGGTCACTGATACTTTTGTATTGCCAAAAGTGTCCTCAATTGACTGGCGCCATCTTGGTGTGTCATCCGACGAGTTCCGAAGAGTAAAGCTACATAAGAAAACGTTCAGAATTATCTTCCGATGGGAAACTTGTAAAAGATGTCCGAACTTAGTCAAATTTTCGCTTTACCGATAAATGTTTTCAGCTTTCAAAACGTTGTCAACTCACTAAACTCGCTTTTCCCTCGAGTTTGGTACCATGCCCCTTATCCATCTCATAAAACACATGTTGCATGCGATTGGTTGGGGAGGGCTTTAGACATACCAAGATGGCAGACTTTTGAAGACATTTTCCAGAGGTTCATTGGCAGTCCAGTTATATAGAAGTGAGTGACCATACCCACCACCATCTGATCAACAGGAACAACAAAAACAAGACCAGGTGTTGATGCAGACTTCAGTATAAACAACAGAGCTGGTGTATCACTTCAAACAACAAACCTACCATTAATGTTAACAGCACTATGAACACTATTAGCCATAGTAATACAACCAAAAGACCTGACAACATTAAATATACATAAACCGTTTCTGTACGGAAAGTGTACTCCCAATTAATAAGACTCAGAGTTGAATTATATTTTAATAACTACTCGGATAACAATAGATTTTTCTTCCACAACTATTGATTATAGCTAGACTGGTTACTGGGAGTTGCTTCTTTGATTTTGTCCATACTACAGACAAATTCAACATCAACAAGGTTTTATATTAAAATATAAACATTTGTTTGATAAATCCTTACAATTACCAGTTTCAAAATCAGTACTGATACACTGTAGCCACAGAGCCAAAAACTAATAAAAACACTTACAATGACACAGGAACCACTACAAATAATAACACCAAGTCCATTACGTATAGAAAATACAATGATGTACAAGTTAAAATATTACTTATGACATCCATTTAATAGGCACTAAGGGTCAAGGTGTCAAGATACCAAAGATTGTTTTTGTTAACTCAGAAAAAGAGCAAGCTGAAAGACCTTAATTTAAGAAAAGTACACAAGATAATTCTCTGCCAAAAGATGAGATACTTGTGTTTCAAGAAAAAGTCTGGTAAATGCAACAAAATTTAAGTAAAAATAGAAGGACTTTTTCTTGAAATGACTGTATATTGTTGTCTGGTATTTTGACAGGGCATTACATACAAACGTCTATTTTTTTAATACCTGAATTTTTTCCCTGTTGTCCTTTGTTCTCTTATTGTTTTTGTTTTGTTCTCTCATGTTCTTTTGTTTTGCATGGGTTTGTTTACTGTATTACCTCACCCATAGTTAAGGGTTAAAATGGCCCATGCACCACTCTACAGTGGCTTCACTGTCCTGAATTTAGCATAGGTTTGTTGCTGTGTAATGCTTCCAAAATTATGGCAAGAGTTGATTAACTTGATCTTTCAGCTTACTTTGCTAATTTTTTGGGCTATGGACAGATATCGTCATACACTGTATATTACTTATGTTTATCATAAAGATTCTTATACTTACTGTGTTAGGATTGGTTAAATTTCTAGCATCTGTAAGCCAACTACTTAAGTGATTATAAGTACTCCTCCTGAAATGCAATGGTATACAGAGATAATATTAAGTTGAACAGCCATGATGGTACATATAATCATGGGGTGATGTCATAAGTGGGGAAGTGTAACTACTGCCTGGTGTCATTAACACCAAAATGAACTACTGTAATTCATGGATTATAAGCTGCAACTTTTTCCAAAAATTTAACATCATGTGGCTTATATATGAATAAATACAAAATTTTACCAGCATTTGAAAAAGTTTTGTTTCACTTTCTAAAACACAAGATGTCCAAGATTGTCCAGTGGATCAGATAAAACAAGTCTAATTGTGACTAGTTGAGCAGTGGGCAAACCTGCATGAAGGCAGGTCAAATACAACTAGTGATGGTTATCAACGAATGCAGCTGGATTGTTGATGCCCGAGAAACTGCACCTGGACATTTTGCTTGATAGGTTTGAATATAGGTGATAGGTGCCTCATGATAAAAGCACTCAAAGCAGTAATGACAAACAAAAGAACAGTGATAGATGCATTTGATTCCAAGTGAAGTTGTTTCTTTGTTTCATTCAAATATGGAAGACTAAGATTTTTGTGGATTTGTCAAGAGGACTTATTGTAAATAAGTAACTTTATGACTCCCTTAGTGTAATGAGATTGTTGTAAGAGTTAAATTATATAAGTAAAGTTTTCTGTATTGTAATATTAAAAATATGTTGCATCGTCAATTAGTTTTGTTTGCTATAGTAAAGACAATGTGGTTTATAATCCAATGCAGCTTGTCTATGAATATTTCTCAAAAATAGATGAAAAAATGCTACTGCGGCTTATATAACAGTGTGGCTTATAATCTGAATTTTGGTGCTCTAATATTTTGATAACCATGACATTTTGCATGATAAAGTTTAACTTGTAGTTACTTATTACCTTGTAATATCATAAACCATCAATGCACCAGCGGCTCCTCTGTAATAACTTCTAGTAACTGCCCTGAAACACACAAAAACAACACTGTCAGAACGTTCTAGAAACAAAATCCACACAATCTAGCTGAGGATTATTCTTGCCTGATGAAAGGTAAACAGTGGTTAAAACCAGCCTTGCTGAAAATCAAGGGAGTGAGTTTTTTTGTTTCACATAATATGTTCATTGTCACTTGAAGGTTATAGGATTGTACCCCTTCCAATTAGTTGTCACCTATTGGTATTTGTAATTTACATGTAGCCTGGCATAAGTCTACTCACAAGAAAGAAAAAGTAAGGTGGTTATATATATGGAACACTATGCTGACATCTTTTTGGATTTCATCATAATAATATATTTGAGTTTATTTGAATACTGAGACAATAAAGAACATTATTTTTTGGAAGGTATACTTCAAATGTATTCCACTCTCCCAGACAGATGGTATTTACAGTTCTATGGGTGAAGCAATAACACACTGAGATTATAATACCTAAATCTCTCTTGTCCGGCAGTGTCCCAGATTTGTAACTTTATTTTCTGCCCTGCCACTTCAATAATTCTTGTTCCAAATTCAACACCAATTGTGTGAGGGCAGTCAGCCATAACTAGAAAATAAAGTGTGACAACAGGTTATTTTGGCTGATACAATCATGTGCATGTGGTAGTTTGCAAGTATAAACCATTAGATCCATTTAACTCATTGATAACTTTATTTTCCTGGTTGTAAAGTTGTCAGCAAGTTTACTTGGTCATCTGACATTCACAATATAACAGCAACACCAAGCCATCAAATTAAAATCTATTGGGAAGGAGCTATAACCTTGCTGTCCTCTCTTTTACATTGGGAACATAACTGCCATCAAGCCTTCAAGAATGTGCTGACCTGCTCCATGAATGCTAAGGAATACTGTGGAAATCATTTTTGCCAGGGGGTATAGTGAAGGGGGTAAGTAAGCAATAAACAGATTCACGTTGTTAACCACTTATCAGACATCAATTGAAATTTGTCACTAAACAAGTTGATAGCCAAGGAACATACATTTCTTTTCTGTGAATTGGTGAAGCAAGCATGACTTCCCAACACCCATATCACCTATATGAACAAAAAAGGCTTGAAGTGAGACCAATACTGATTTATGGTCAGAGATGTTTACCTTTGGAAACAATAACTTGCAGAATGCTAAATAAATGTAATTAATAACAAAGCCTTTGTCACATTGAATTGAGAATTTACTGAAATAAAGATTGAAGTGAATGGGATAAAAGACTTGAATTATTTACATGATACCATAAAAGTTCATCTACAGTACAAGCTTTTGAAGACTGGTTACTTATGTGATGTTTATCAGAGTAATTATAATACATACCCAAACAAAGTTCTGGCAAATTCTGTTCAGAAAACTGTAATTATAAGATCGTTCTGGGATTTTTTTGGTTTTTCTCATTTTAGAAATTTTCATGTTTACTCACAAGACTTTTTGACTAACAAAGAAATCACAGCAGTACAGATCTGCTGGCGCTTTACGTCAATTACCTGATTTTTAAACGTTAATTACTTGACCCCAGAAATTAACAAATCAAATGAACAAATACGGGTTTATGGCAGTACTGTACAAAATTCGCATATTACGTGGCTACACTGCTAATATTAAAAATATTGACGGTGTTAAATCCAACTTACCAATTATTATATACTTGAAAATGTACGAATAATTGTACGGACCCGTCGCTGCCATATTGTCCTTCAAGAGTAAATATTAGAAACTTGGCAAGTTGCAACAAGATATCGTACCAATTTTGTTTCGTTGTATTCAAGTCCAAGCGGATATCAGATCACCAGGATTCCTTAAATTCACACACAAAGATAAACTACCACGACATTAAGGTGGGAAAACACTGGCAAACAGGACTACGGAAAGCTGCTCGCGTAGAAAATGAGTGAATCCAGTTGTGGCAAACAGGGGGTCTTCGCAGGCGAATACTTTTCCAGTGGATTAGGGCAAACTCATAAGCAGAACTTAAATATCTCGATTCAACTTTGCTCTAGCACAGACTAACGTAAAATCTTACCTCAGTTTGAATGGGAGGAGACGGCCTTACTTCCTGCTAGCAAGTAAAACCCAACAGCAAAGATTTTATTAGTAAACTCAAAATGGTGGAGAAGATTTTGAGCCGCGCCTTGCGTCATGGGATATGTATGTGAATACAGCCCAGTCGGGGGGTGTACGGCCAGGGCTCTAAATACGGTCAGATACTAGGCAGTCAGCGGCTATAAAATTGGCAAGATACCTTATCCAGTATATGTTATTCAAGCTGCATTGCAGTATGTTGTTTTGTATATCGTTGAAATGTTTATAATTGTCCTCTAACGATTCTTTCGAATATTATGAAGTCAAATGTTCCTAGTTTAGCGACACACGAGAGGGCATTAGTGGGTTTTAGGTATTTCTGCGCGAAAGTGGCTTCGGTTGTGAGCATTTGTTTAGGATTAGCATTCGGATTCGGATCAGATTTTGGATAGCAGTAGGTCTTAGGCACTGCGTTGAGATTAAAAGGGTTAAAAGTAGTATGAATAAAATCACTAAATTGGCGCTAAATCATGACGTCTCAACATAGTGCCGAATAATTTTATTTCAAGATCACCCTCAGGGTAACAGGATAATTGTGAATTTATGGTCCCGAATAACCTCACCCACTGTGCATCTCTCCTTTCCCCTTGGTTTTCTGTATCTTCTGAGTTTCTCCATGTTGCCTGTGCGCTTGTATGCATTTTCCATGCTTCTCGGTATTGCCGTCCATTATTCCAATTCCTTTCACAGAATCTCTGCCCTTTACTGGTCAATTCACTTCTGTACCCTTGGTTCTGCCCTCTCATGGTGTACCAAGGGGAGTGGGGGTTGGGGTGTGATGGCACCCCCATTTGGATTCAAAACATGTAATAAACAGTTATAACCCTGTTAAAAATAAAGTTTTGTGAAAAAATTTATAATAAAGTAGACATTAAAAAACAAAACCTTGTCTTAACCTTTTGCGTATTACCATTCCCTAGAGGACTCTGCCTTGGGTCCTCCCCTTTTCGCTTGACTGATCGACGTTTTAAAATAGCACATGATTAAAAAAAAATTTTAAAAAGTATCGATTTTTCAATCCTATTGGTCATCTTTTGTCACATGATTTTTCTCACTATAAAAACACCACCTATTTTTTTTGTTTTGGTTAGCTAAACCCCAAGTACTAACGAACTAACCTATCATAACGATGTGCAATTGCCCATGTCGCTGAAACCCCATTTACACTACAAAGTAAATCGGTAAGGTAAGGGTAAAAAATGGCAAAGTGCCGTATTTTTCGAAAACGTGACTACCGTCTACCTTGTTCCAACAAGGTACATTGTTCCGTATCGGCCATTGTTCATGTTCCAAAATCGAACCGAATTTTGCGGACTTTTTTATCGCAGGCCCCCAGAGATCACAAGGAACGCTGAGGTTGTGGAGACGATATTGAGTTACAGTAACCATTAACACCACAGCTAACATCATGTGCATGCGTTAGCGACAAGCTCGTAGCATAGAAAAGGTTGTAGACCTCTACGGCTGAAGATATTTTGCGTGATTAGAAGCCACAGGAAAGAAAAGGTTCGTGATACATACGCGACGTCATGGACAGCTTTCTATACAAAAAAATGTGAATTTAGTCATTCGTGATTTTCACAACCCAGTTTGCAAAATTGTGATGAGTATAATCCGTGTTCATAATGGACACTAGTTTCATTCGCCTCGTTTGCAAGCAAAATTCTTTTGAATTAAAACTCAAACACAAGATAAGACTAATTTATATGCTCATAAGAGAATATTTTAAACAGCCACCATTATGAATTCGGTTTATTTGGGTCCAGTCTTCTCTAATGTGAAGATGCTAAAATTAACTACGTAAAACATTGGTATTTAAATCGATGAAGAACTGGGATAGGCCATTTGCAGCTACCAAAAATAACTCTGAACGATGAAAAACTGGAGAGGATGGAGAACGGTGTGATTTCCAAAACAAAGAGAAAGACAATGCACCGCTGGATTTCGCTTGCTCTCCAGATATTGTTATGCAAAGTGTTTTTGTCGTAGCTGCAAAGGGTCTATTATAAGCCTTTCCGGGAAGGATGTCTTCTCATTCAGGAGTAAAATTGTCTGGTGTTAGCCAGAGTAAAACGACAGAACAATGATCCTGCCGGGAATAAGATAAGGGTGTGGTTGTAGCAGGACCATGAGTTGTTGTTCAGTGTTGTAAGATTATGAACTAAGAATGAATTGAAATGAAGGGATAAGTTGAACTTTCAAGGTAATCTGTGCGCTTCGTTTTACCGACAAACAATGCATCTTTTACACTTTCCTCTGGACAATTGTTTCTTCGAAATTTTAATCATATTCAGATACGCATCAAAGCATTACGATTAAAATCATAATGATCTCAAGCATTACATGGCCTAAATGGGTAACTTTTTATATGAATGTTGAGTTTGCAGTCTGATACTAGTAAAGTCTTAGGGAATTTTTGCTGACCAAAGTGTGGAACGCCATGGACTTAGCAAAACTCTGAGCTCGTCTGTCCCGTCTGAAGTTTAGAGTTTTTCTGAGTCCATGGCGTTCCACAGTTTCATCAGGAGAAATTCCCTAAGACTTTAACTTTTAATAACTACTGCCAAAGCCAATCGTCCGTAATTGTCCTTCGGCAGCATGTCGCAAAAATAATAGCGATTGAATGAAGTTGGTTACTAGTGTTCAAAAAACTTTCATTAAAATGTTTGAGTTCTCGTCGCACGACGACATCCGATGATGCCACAATTCAACGAAAGTATAAACAATTTAATATAAATTTTTCAACAGTACTAACCGGCCTCACTATATCTCTTTTTTACTGTTTGTCTTGCAAAAGGCCAGTTGGCAGATAAAAATATAAGCCTCAGAAATGCGCAAATATGTATAACGTTTGGAAGCCATGTCTAATTAGGTTAAGGAATATAGTTTCGATTCTTTGTTGGAACCATCTCACATTACCTAATCCTCGTTCGTCATATATCACTAGGAGCATTTTCACATATTTTGGACGACGTCAAATTATAAAACAACGGAAGCTGTTCGTTGAGCTTGAAATCCACTCAGTTAACAGAATCTTTTCCAGTGGTCGAAAAACCTTTTTAAACTCCTTCCTGTCAGTATAGGTCCTCAGTGACCTATAGAGACTTCAGTATTTGATTCTGGCGAATGCCAGACGATTTTAGTCGTTCAGGGGAAAGTCCTCGGACAGGAAAGAGTTAATAATTCAAAACGTCAGTAATCTGTGGATATTTATTACTTTGATCGACTCACTGTGGCTGTCACAGTTCTCGCTTGCTTAAAAACTCTTTCCTGGCGGGATCAGAGTTCTGTTAATTTTCTCTCTCTTTCTTAAGTGTTTCCAGTGTTTCTTGGTTTTCGGTCCAAACGGTTAAAACAGCTAATTAATCTTTTACCAAAGTAAAAGTTAAAGCGAAATTTTCATTCTTTTGAATTAATTGAGCTGCACAACGCCAGACGATTGTACTTGTCCAGGGGGAAGATGTCCCGGGAAAGGGTTAACTTCCCGTCAGACGGAGCATCAGGTCGTACACGACCCAACGTTTGTTTTTTCGAGATTTTATACATGACCTATCGGCAAATCATGTGAGTAAGCGCAATTTTGAGTTCGTTAGTTATAACATTATCAACAAAGTGACGAAACAGACGACCAAAAACAGCCCCCGTCTCTGCGCCTTCCTTTTACCGCCCTCAAGGAGTCAGTGAGTTCACTGGAGAAGAACCTCTGCAGAGTCCTCCCGGTCCACATGTACGTAGGCACTTAGATTTTGGATGAGTTACATTTTGGTATACAGCATGGTAATTATTTTTAATTAGTTCTCTCGAATTCTTTCATTTGCATGTCGTCCGTTCCGCCATAGTTTCGTTTCGTTTCTTCTTCGTTAGATTCTAGATCAATTCGTCGCCTTCCAACGGCCCAACAACACGCCGCTAAGGGAGATTTCATAAAGGTTTCTGCAGTATTGAAAATTCTTGAAAACGTGTTTCCAACTGGGCAAAGTCGATTGACTATATTCAAAGAAAGGAGGAAAAACAAACTGTAACTTATTCTGGTGGTTGGTACTGTTTTTGATGTAAACGGTCGATGTAAATACAGTAATTATTGCTGATGTTGCCGTCTTATAATCCGAAAATAGCAACCTTAAGAAAATAGCAAACACAACGGCATACTTCACGGAAATGTCCACGACGGCATACTTCATACAATAGAATCTTTCATCGGAAACAAAGAGAATGTATATTTTTCTTGTCTCAAGAATAAACCTGTACAGCTTCATTTAGAAAAACTTCACGTCTTTAAGACGATGTTAACTTTAAAAAACCCGCTAAAGGCTGTTTCTCACGTTTGATGCCAAGCCATTCGTTGGAATTCTTTGGGAAATTTGAAAGTTTTTGGATAGGACATTATTGAGTTTACATCTCCTAGCTTACTTAAGGTTCTTATAGTCGTTGTACTAGCTTCGGATTTTTTCTGGTCTTTTTGTTCGTCTCTTTGGATGTTTGGTCGGTCGTTTGGTAGGTTGTTTCGGGGGTTATTTGGTTGATTAATTATTGTTTGTTTAATTGGTTTGGTTGGTCAGTAGGTTGGTGATTGACAGTTTGGCGAGTGGGTAGGTGTCGTTGGGTAGATTGGTTGTTTAGTACACTGGTGCTTGACTTGTTGATTGGTGGTTGGATGGGCTGGTTGGTTGGTGTGAGAGTTGATAAGTTGGTGGTTATTTTGTTTGTATGTTAGTATAGGTTGGTTGGTTTGATTGGTCAGTAGATCAATGATTGATCGGTTGGTTGGTGAGTGGGTGGGTTGACTGGTCGTTCGATCTGTTGGTTGATTGGCAGATTCGTTGGTTGGTGGGGGTTGATTTGGTTGGTCGATTGGTTGTCTGGTGGGTTGGTTTGTCGGTTGAGTAGCCAGTTGGTAGGTTGGTTGACTGGTTAATGGTTTGAATGATTCGTTGGTTAGTTGATTTATTGGTTGGTTGGTGGTTGACTTGGTTGGCAGGTCGGTAAAGTCGTAGGTTTTGATTGATTGATCAATTGATTAATTGGTGAGGGGTTTTTTTGCAGTGTGGTTGGTGGGTTGGTCCGTCTGTAGGATGGGAATGTTGGTGGTTGGGTTGATTGTCCGGTGGGTGAGCGACTTGGTTCCAGGGTAGGTGGATTGGTCAGACGATGGGTTGGTGCGCTGGTTAGACTATGGCTGGGATGATTGACTGGTTGTTTGGTTATTGTTGCTGTTTTCGTTGTTGATATTGTCAACATTGTCGTTGTTGCCGCTGCTGCCGCTGTTGCTGTCGCTGTTGTACTATTTTAATAAGGAACTTAAGCAAGCAAGGACGTTGATGGCAATATGAGAATTAAACTTTATCATTTTAAAGAATCCAAGGTTAATGGATGTTCTATTTGATGTTTGTTTTTGAATCTTTGAAAATCTCCAAGTTTCCCAGTGGATCCCGTTGAATGGTTTGTCATGCAAGGAACAGCCATTACCTTTTTTTTAGTTAACGTCATCTTGAAGACCTAAAACCGTTCTGAATGATTCTGTTTGCAAAACGACGGCAGCTTTGGCATTCCTTTTGGGACAAAAAAATATACGTTCTCTTTGTTTCAGATGACAATTCTACTATATGAAGGAAGTCGTCGTCACGTTCCCGTTGTTTTTGTTTAAGGTTCTACTAGCAATATTCACGATGACATCACCTGTTGTTATTAATGTGCCAAGCAGAGATCTACTGACCACTCCAGAGACTTCGAAGAGGCTGAGCCCGAATGTTGTTTCGCAAGAGTTTCTGGGATCACTTAGGGGGACGCGGGTAATTTAAGAAAGCGGAAATGCTGCTCAAGCTCCTAGAAAAAACTTCCCTAGAAGATAATATACCGCTTGCAAGACTTGTACGGGCCGATCTAGAAGAATGCACTGTTTTGCAGGTGAAAGATGGTTGTAGCATAGACTGGTAAAAACCAGTGACCTAAGAGGTTAGTTTTGAGGTGGTAAGTGTTTCCTGTCATATGACAATACAGAACACGGTAATTAATTAAGGTATTTTGAATCCAGGAAACGATGAGCTTTACTTGATATATTGCCAACGTGGATGCCATTTTGAAGATCTGTCCACCCAAAATATCCCATACTGTCTTTCTCGTCAAACTGAGACCCAGTCTGGGAAAAGTTTCTGGAGTGGTCAATTGGCTGTGGAAGCAAATAGTTGTTTTGTTAGGTAATTCTTATAGGAATACTGTTTAACAAAAAAACATCAAACCATTCATTTTAATGATATCACAATGTACTCACCCGGCCATAGGACAATCCAGACTAAAAAACCAAGTACCGAGAAGATGATTATAACTGGCATAAATATAATGATAAATAACCAGCGCTCACAAGCACAACCGAACAGTGTTTCATCATCATTTTCTCTATCATTTAACAACTTTTCTTCTGTTCTGCCATCTCCGTCTGAATTAAAGGAAGATACGAGCATTATATTTTGACCCAAACCTAAGAAATAACAGGATTACAGTTAAACTAATGTAAACATCTTGGTGACAGCGGGTTTTCTATTTGACGAGTAAAATCGTCTGGCGTTAGCCAGAGTGAAATACTAAAGGCTACATCAGTCACTGGTGACTGAATCTGGCGAAAGATAAAACACATTCCGAAGAATGTCATCTCGAAAATTTAAGATTCGAGTGTATATGGTGTGGAGTCATTGCGCTCTTTCATGTATGGAACTTAATAAGAATCATTGAAGCACTTCTTATTGCTAAAAACCGCCCGGCTCTCAATAAACAAGTTAAAGGTTCCATTTTCTACCCTTTCTTTTTATCGATCGCTTAAAATTTTAATTTTTCAAATATGTCTATGTTCATTATAGCGTAAGAACAGTGGCGGATCCAAAGGGGAGGGTACGGTACCCCCTCTTGAGTTCAAACTGGAATGTTATAACGAGTCCTTGAGTGATGTTTCTCAAAAAATTTACTTTTCTTTTACGAGCATTTATTCATGCAAGCATAACGGTAAAGGTGTACATGTAAAAATATAAAAATATTACCACTGTGGCTTAAACTAAGATAACTTTTGTTTTGTAGTAATAATAACGTCAACGAATCAACAAGTATAAAATGTGTTTCAACCTGGTAAATGTCGTCAAAAGTACGCTCAAAATGCGACAAATGCCATTTAAGAGACGTTGAAATTCAACTTACGCCTTCAGTGCTTGTTTGGTGCCCCCCATTTTAAATTTTCTAGATCCGCCCCTGTATGAATTACTAAAGTTTTATTTATGCAAATATTTTCTACCACTTGTAATATACACAAATATCACGATAGACATCCCTCTCTTGATATAACTCGGTAAATTTGCCTCATCCGGATCTTCATATATTCAGTTATACACCTCAATCGCGGGTGATATCTTGTATACATCTAGACAAGCAACAAAGTGTCCACATCTCAGATGTTTTGATAGAATAGCCCTAAATATAGCCATCTATGTTTAAATTAAAAAGCCCCATCAGTGAGCTTGTATAACATACACAAGGCGACAACGAGAATTTTTGTTGTTTATAATTTTTACAAAATGGATAACCATTTACAAAAAGCCTGTAAGATTGTGACTGAAGTGTCTCCGATGACTAACAGTAGGACTACGAAGTTTGAAATAATTTGTTGTACTTGACTGAACTGCATATAGGAAAGTGAAACTCTGTAGCCAAGCTACCTCATTTACCAGCTGTGCGAACATGAAAAACAGCAATAAATGAAGTCACAGTGAGCTATAAGTGTGCTAATCAAATGTTAATATTATTAGCCGGCATGTCCATGCCCGTTTTTCGGGGTTCTATTTATATCCGTCCGTATTTTCGATTATCGAGGTGTTCGCTCCTCAGGAGGGTGGTATAAGACATTTCCTATGTAAGTGAACCAAGATCCCAGTGAAATGTCCAGATAATCAAGGTGTTCGCATTTCAGGGAGTCCGCAGTTAGGAGTTCCACTGTATAACTTATATATATTTAAACTAATGAAGTTACTTAGGTGTTTATGTTCTTATTTAACATACGTTGAGCGGGCTATTGGCTTAATAAATAATCTGTCTTAATAAATTTCCAAAAATCGTTGAGTTCAACTTTTCGGGGCCAAGCGTTGCCTGGAAGGTTGATTAGTCAAAACTTAAAATTGGCGTAATTCTTTTCTCTCTGAATAAGCCATCTTTTATTTTGCTCGCCAAAGGAAAACCGCTGGACAGAAGAGTTAAGGCAGGTGTGCGACAACTTTAGCGCAAGAATTATTATAACAAGAATACTCGATATTAATCGTGTTCATCCTTCATTAACACCTGTCCTATCAACGTAACATCTCTCTTAATATTTATCAACAACTTATTAAAAAAACTAAACAATTCGGTTGCCGTAGAGTTTATATAAATTGGATACAAAATCGTATTGAATTTCACAAACGTATCCTTTGCTCTCCTTTATTTAAAATCATTAGCATGTATTACCTAAAGTAATTTTGATAATTAACACAAATGATTGACCATTATTATGCATATAGGACCATTGTGTTATTGCAAATGATATGTGCACATTCGTCACTGAGAAACTCGTATTTTTAGCTGACAGGAGCTCGCAACCTTCAGTTCTGACAACCGATAAGACCCTCAAACCATTGCTATTGCGAAGTGCTACTTTGACGTATATACTGCCTTTATGGCAGCCAGTGATATGACAATAAAGCTGGTGAGCTATAGAACTTCTTTCCCATTCATCTTCAACCCATTGGCGGCTGTAGACTCACAGCCAATAGCTCATTATAATAATAACACTAATAATAATAATAATAACATTTAATCAGGAAACTTTTTCATTTACATGTTTTTCAAAAAGGACCTGAACTAAATAAAATTAAAAACAAAAAACAAACAAAAAGTACGTGAAGATAAAATTACGATGAAAATTATGAACTTATAAGGATGTAGCCGATATTTCAAAAGTTTATGTTTAAAAATTACAATATTTGAAGAACTTCTAATATCTTTGTCTAACGTATTCCAGTGGTGAATTGCATGACAGCATAACCTCTGCTTACCCCAGTTTCTTATGACATAGAGCAGTTTTAGCTTATCCTTATTTCGGGTATTACAATTATGCACATCTCCATGTGTTAACAATTCCATTGAATGATTTGTATAACCATTTATGCAATTATAAAAATCAATGATAAAATCTTCTTCGCTCTAACATAATCTATTTTAGAGTGGCAGGGGCTTCAAATGCGGATGAATGGTTTATCTAAAATAATCTTAGCAGCCTAAATCTTTAATGAGAGGATGGTTTGTTTTTTTTTTATGATACATTTTTAAGTAGATTTAACCTGGGCAAAGTTGTTACAGATTTTTTCTATGACATTCATGTTATTATTATGATAACATGGCTATGACATCAGGAATACCTATAACGAACGAACATCTTCGGCTTAGAGACTCCATCTCAGATACCGTATCTTGATGGTTGTAAGGGCTCACCAGAAGGTTGCGGGCTCAGAGAACACGTTTTTCTGAGTAAATGAACTAGAAGGACTTTCTTCAAGTGCACAATATTGTGTAGGGCATTCATGTCAATCATCAATATCGTTATTACGTTGAGACTACCGTATGTGGAATACATCTGTCAAACCAACGCCTAAGCTCTCCCTGTGATTCTCTGTACCTCAATAGTTAGAATGTCTCACCAAGCATCATAGTTTTGTGAGTTCGATCTCAAACTGGAGCTCAGAATACGTTTTTCTGAGTACACGAGCTTTGCGAAGCATTAATCAGTAAACATTTGTGACTTAGATCCAGTCCCTCACGCCAAGCTTTTTATATGGACCTCTAATTTAAAATTTTTCCGCCATGCTAGCTAAACCAAGCCAAGGAAGCTGTCACCCGAAAACGTATACCAAATTTACAAATCCTCACTAAATACAACCATTTCGTATGAAAAACTCGATATCATAAGGCCTACAAATGTAAACTACTGAAGTAACGAAGACGAAATACTTACTGTCATTTCATTGCATGATTTCACAAGTACACAAAACTCGACTATAATCTAATCGGCAATCAATTACTAAAATAAAGCGTTTAAAACCCTCGATCCCTACCGCACAAAGTTTCCTCGCTTTCCATTTTGAAATCGTTCGACAAATTTTGCCCATTGTTAAACGTGAAATGACGTGTCATCTCATATTCGTTCTTTACTTCCGTATCTTCCAAAAGACTTTTATACCGTGGAAAGTCGACATCCACTTTTACAGCGGGGGACAGGGGCTCCTGATATTTGTATTCCGTATGAAGTTTCTTCACAGCTTCTTCAAAGAGTCTTGCCTGGCCAATGGGTAAGCCAAGATTTGCGATGTCTCTGCCACGAAGAGCGAGAACGGCTGGTAAAGAGTCAATCTCGTGCACCTCCATTAGCCTCTTGATTGTACTTGCTTTCAGGAGTGAATCGTTCGCCCATGCAAGAAATACTTCCTTCGAACTGAATGATCCTAGGCGAGTAAGTTTTCTTTTCGGGTCCGATTCGCCGCCGTCGTGTTCCATCGAATTAGAGGCCATTATCTTGCGTCGCGAAATAAATTCTCAAGTCTTCAAATCCGATGATAAAATATTGCTTTCACGAATATTAAGTATTCTTTTGTTCTGCAAACAGAAACGAGAGGTGCAGCTGGCTTTCCCTGTCACCGAAGATTGTCGTCAAAATACATCATTCATTTTTGTATCATGATTGTGGCTGCACTGAATCTGAACCTTAAGTGAAACATTACTCGTATATAAATATATAAATATATATATATATATATATATATATGACCAGAGCCAGCTGCACCGAACGAAAAACATATATACAAAACATCAAAATCAAAGTAAAAGAATTAAATATTTTGATATGTTTCGGGGCTTCTCTGAGGAAGGGGATGAGCCCCGAAATATTAAAATATCTAATTCTTTTACTTTTTTGGTTTGATTTTGATTTTATACATGTGTGTGTGCCTAAAAAAGCATGTATGTGTATGTGTGGTTTATTTTTTCATCGAGAGAACTCGTAGATGTCATTCGAAACAGCATGTAGTAATATTATTTCAGGATAAGAAACGTCACTTCAGTAACGTTTCTGTTACAAATTCGTTAATTCGGACACAAGCAAAAGTCACGTTGACTGTAAACAACAGGAGTTTATCGATAAACACACATAAATGAGGAACTAGTTGTGACAAGCGGCTGCAGACCTTCAACTATAGTTTGTTACAAGTTACTGGCGTTTTTATTTTTGAACAGCTGACTGATGGCTCCATACGGCGTAACGAGTTGTTACAACTTTGAAAACAAGTTTTGTAAACTCGACGAAGTGACGCCATTGTAGCAATGTATTCACAGACTAGCTTTAAGTCTGCTGAGAAAAAAAAAATTTGGAACAAACTGAAATATTGACAAATGTATGTAGGTGCGAACTCGGATAAGAACACAGCTGAATGCTGGAACGGCTCACGGGTGTATGAAGTGCCGATTTTAAAAACATGCTGTGCCATTTTGAATCGTATCCTTATCCGTATCAGGTATGTCATGAAGCGTTGTCATTATTACTGCCGCTTCTTGATCCAAAATCCACGGTTGAAAAATCTCCTAACATAAAACTGCTTAACTAACTGTATAAATGCCTTTTAAATTAATGAATGACCAATAATAAATAGATTGCAACAAGAAACGTATTTGTCCTTATCCAAATTAACTGCATGTTCGCTAGAATCTGAAGCCGATTTACCCTGTTTGAAAACTAATTTTTTTTTGTTGCAATCACAAGGCCAATTTTCTCTTAAAAAAGAACTTCTTCCCACGATTCCGCCTCGCAATCGACCAGCTGGACTTTTCACAGGGATCGATTTTTTGGAACCAGCTGTTGGAATGAAACTTTAAAAGCTTTACTATAGAATAAACTTTTTAAATAGGGCGAAATCAGAACGTAAGCCGAGTTTAACGGAGATGCATACTTCTGTTTCTGGGACGCCATCACCTAATACATAACTTAAGTATACACTATTAATTATATATATATACATATATATATAAAGCAAAAACAAAAGTGTATCGCACAGGAAACACAGTTGACAATTGGTTTGAGAGTGCTCGATACCATGTAGGTAGAGCGAAATAACTTTAATAAAGTTAGAGCGGAGTTTCACGACGTGAAACTCCGAGTAACAAACGCCGCTCTGACTTTATTAAAGTTATACATACTTTTTTTTTCATTCGTTTCTTTTAAGATTGAGAATTAATACGGTCATTTGTGGACAATACACAGCTAACTAAAAGGATGTTCATTCTTCATCATGAGGAACGAACATTTATTTTGAAAGCCATAAATTGAAACATTGGTTCGTATTCCAGGTCTGTATGCACTGTTCCTGTCTTGCTTTTTTCTGTATTATTACCGAATTTCTCTGAATTTCTTACAATATAGAATACATCATATCATAATCTAATATTTACTCACAGATATAAAGGAGGATGGAGAACAAAGGTGACGAGACTAACCTAGCTTTTTGTCAGTGACTTCTTTGCCAGAAAGTGCGTCTTTCAGTCTGCGTGAGAGTGACGTAAAAATAGAAGTGACATAACTTAAAAAAGTTCTGAATTGTAATCTCTTTTCATGGGGCAATAAATCTATTGTCCAGTAATTCGGTGCAGCTGTATTTACGAATTGGTAATTACGAGGCATAATCTGTTAAGCACATAGCGAACACCACACACGATCACAGCTTAGCATGGCAAAGCAGTTTCGTCAATCTCTAATTTAAAAATAAATATTAGTGCCCAGCAAGCGATTTTAAAAAAACACATGATAAAAAGAATAACATTTATTTACTAACGTTTCGTTGTTTACATCACAACATTTTAAAAGCATTTAAACTGATCTTTCGACTTATTTTAATTTCTAACCGCTTAACTCTGACTTACAGTTAATTTACTTAGTTGTCCTTTATGTTAATTTGTTCGTTTGAATTTTAGATTTTCTAACCGTTTTGTGTAATTTAAAACTGGTATCATTCTAGGTATATATAGTATAACTCCTGTAAAATCAGTTTAAATGCTCTGAAGATGTTGTGATGTAAACAACGAAACGTTAGCAAATAAATGTTATTCTTTTTGTCTTTTTTTAAAATCGCTTGCTGGGGACTTATATTCATTTTTAAATTACGCTTTCCGCCTGGTGTATCAATTTCCAATTTGTAAAGTAACTCTATTCGGTCCAACACATCAAATTATAAGAATTAACTGGACTGTTATTTTAAGAATTAACTTAAGTTAAGAATTAACTTGACTTTTTCAATTTTTACTATTTTAACAAGCTTCTTATTTCAGTTTGGACTCGAAATTACAATTTTTGGAATGTTCGCTAAAAATGAACTAAAGAAGTCACAGAAGTGCACTTTTTGCGGGCGTTAATGTTCACGGTTCGTCACCACACACCCAACCATGATCAAACATCGAAAAAGATTTTTGTCCTGTTTCATTAATTTTCTTGGACTTTAATGAGTTAAACCTCGAATTGAAATATCGCTAAAACCATTGCATTTGACCTTAACCAGAACCAAAACCTTTACCCTTATCGAGCGTAATTATCCGAACGGAAAGTCTCATTCTGGTACGCACTCGCACTCGTCCTTGAATAGTTTTCGGACCATCGTCCCCTTCAGAAAATTTCACAAGCTATTTCATATGTGAAAAAGTACATGGAATTGGTACACAGGGACGCCACCAGGAATTTTCAAGGGCAGGGTCGGGGAGAAATTGAAGGAACGGTGAGAACGATTTTCACGATTTCGAATGCAGTAGGTCCACGTGGCTTTGGAAAACGAGGGCAATGCACTGTAACCAACGTTCACAGGGCACACATAAGATCTCGCACGAAAAGCGCAGAAAGTAAACGGTTTGAATTTGGGAGAATTGTTACATGTTTGTAGAAGTTGATCGTCCAGGTTAGTGTAGTCTTGAGACTGTTCACAAAACACTTAAATATATATAAGAAAAGGCAGTATCATATTGCAGGAAGTGCAGTTCTTGAAATTCAGTTTCAGATATGGTGGTTGGCCCCAGTTGCAGTGTCAGGTTAATTCAGTAACCTCTGAGCAATGATTTGGATCACTCAAAAGAGTGACGAAAATGTATGGTGTGAGTGTCTGTGAAGTCTGACAGTGAATATGAGTGTCAAAAGTGTAACGATGCGTGAGGGTTAAGTCCCAATCAAACAAGAACGCAAATCATCCCAAATTTTAGCTTCTGCCTCGTTTGACTGCCAACTTGCGATGACTTGCGTTAGCTTCCGACTAAACTGAGCTGGTTTAAATTTGACGTCAAATTTCGAAGGAAAGAACTCAAAGAAATACAGGACATGGCATGATGGGTTTTTTATATCCAAAACTTTACCGTAATAACTTCGGAACTAGTAGAAATGCAGAACTTGCAGCGATTTGTGCCACCGTTTGACTTGTGTCATAGTAAGTCGTCATAAGTAAACTTGCGGTGACTTGCGTTCTCGTTTGGTAACGGCTTAAGGGTAAGCGTGAACGTGAGGGTAAGAGTGTGAATGAGGGTGAGTGTAAGTTTATTGTGTGAGTGTCAGATCTTAGGAGTGACGTGTGACAGTGATGGTAAGCGTGAACACGAGGTAAGCGTGGGGGGTGAAAGTGAGAGTGAGGGTAAGTGCATAACGTGAGTGTCAGGTGTGAGGTCTGGCAGTGAGTGTTAGTGTGTGGGCAACTGTGTGTACGTAAGCGTGCTTCAGCTTGCCCTGATCATGGTTTTACCAGCTGCCGATTACAAAAATTGTTGGTGATTATTCCAACTTCCAAACATATAGTATTTACAAGTTTGACCATGAATTTACCAATCTATTTATCCTAGCTCATCCTGTCAACTTTCCTAGCAGGAGGAAACCAGTGTTCTGGGGGGAAACCATGAATTAGTTTACTCCAAGAAAAATTTCTTTAGACTTTTGCGAAGACGCCGAGTAAAAAATGCTATTTGGCGCGAGGCACTTTCAAAAGTACTTTCATGTGTAAAAGCAAGGTAGTTCGTTTTGCCAACATTTTTTTGGCTGAAGCAAAG
The DNA here is from genome assembly GCA_036872915.1 of Nanipora kamurai. Lineage (NCBI taxonomy): Eukaryota > Metazoa > Cnidaria > Anthozoa > Scleralcyonacea > Helioporidae > Nanipora > Nanipora kamurai. Next base: position 1,030,311 of record JBAHVQ010000470.1, on the reverse strand, counting down.
TAGACGTCCGAGTTTGAAATCGCGAGGTGAAAAACATGCGTGGAGGAGAGTAAAGAGAATCTGGAACCCAGGACGAGGAGGATAAATTCTCCTCCTTTAAGAGTAACTGACCTTCTGTTTCTGAACACTTTGGAAAAGGCTAAAATCACAAAGATATTTAGGATAAATTATGTTTATTACTGCGATAAAAGGATAAAAACTTCGTTAAGATGAAAGGAAACGTCTTCGATCTCGTGATAGCCTTGCGTCTTTTCATGGGAAAGTCTCAAACCTTTTAACCTTTTCATTTTCCGTGAAAATACACATACGTATTTGTTTTCTTGCAAACATATGTGTTTAATTTAGTAGAAAAAATTTGTTTCACATAAATTAATATCACATTTAAAAAAGAATATTGTTTCGCTGGAATATTCAGGGTTATTCAGATCTTTTCTTTATCCCTAGTGATCTGGAATTCCGTGCGTGAAATAACACGAGGGCTGTCGATTGCTCGCAGTCAATTACGTAAAACTCTACACTAAGGTGGACGGTCGTCCTGGTGATGTCCTTGGGGGAGTAGTCTTCTTGTTAGCTAAAAATGAGGACTCGACCGGGTCCCTAAAATCAAAAGAATAACTGTGAAAGTGTCGTTGTTCATGAGTCAAATGATGAGCCGTTTCTGAGAATAATTACTTAGCAATCCTTTAAAGTTTTGCATGGTGATAATTGATATACTATGTAAAGTTTGTGGAACACCACGTTTTATTTTACTGCTTAAAATAAAAAAAAGTAAAATAAAACGTGGTGTTCCACAAACTTTACATAGGATATAATTACTTAGCACATGAGACGAGTTATTAATCTATATCAGTAAACGCATAACATTGTAATTGATTAATGGATGGTAAATTGCTCGTGGCAAACTATTGTCCTCACCTCAAAAGGTCCTTTTTGGTATAAAGAAAACAGATGTATCACGCGTATGCTTAGAGAGAAACACTGGATGTTGTTCGGAAAAAAAGTTTCTTTAACAAAACGCAGATTGTAAAACAGCAAGTTTAACAAGCCCAATATTTGTAAAGCGTCAAGCACTATGAAAATGTGATATAACACATTTAAAGCAGGACACAAAAAAATAATGTTTATAAAAATATCTTATGTCGGCTTAGGAACCGTTAAACATCAAAACTTGCTCTGTTTTGATGAAACTAACTTTCGCTTGTTTTTGATTGAGTTTCAATTGTAATAAGTCCGTTTTATCACATATTTAAATTTCATTTAAAAGATCACTAAGAGAAGTTACGGCCTAGAGAAACCTTCGATGGGACCAATGATATAAAAATAGAGTTCTGTGTTGGTAGTTTTGGGAATCTGCCAGCAAAATTTTAGAAAAAAAGAGTAGATTTTCTAGGTTCAAGTTCCGGTAGTTTTTCAACCTGCTTGGCTTTCTTAAGTTTTCGACTCTTGTCGAAATTCCAACGTCAAGATTTACAAAAGGTCATAGTCCAGGTTTTTAGCCAACGGGAAGCTACCAATGAATAACTTTCAGATCTAATGAATATCAAAATTTCAAGAACTAGGTTACTTATAATGTCGAAAATTTTACTTACCCTGTAAAATCCACTGGTGGCAGATTGAAAGGAACACTTGCCACTAAAGACTTCGGCTCATCCAAAGGAGCGGCTTCCTGAGAACAAAATACAAGCAACATTAGATTAGAGAGCTTCTTTAAATAAAACTGTAAAGCATAAATCATTTTTAAACTGGCTTTCAAGACTGTGCAAAGATAGCACAACAAAAAATGCCACTACACATCAGATTATGTCCCAACAGTAAACAAAAAACTGGTATTTTCAGGTGAAATAATGTATAGCAGAAAAACTAAAACTTGGTATCTTGTTGCACTGAGTTCAAAATCGTATCACCATTACCTCTGGAACACGTTGATGATAAATCATGGCGTTTTCTCGTTCGCTTTTCTCGGCTTTCAGTGTGACCAATTTTTGAGCCCTTAATATAGATTACAGTTATGATGTGATTAGACACCATGTAACGATGTCCCAGTATGGACCTTATCTTTGGTATATAACATTTATAACTTTTCGTGGAATCACCGAAAAAAAGTTAATGCTGATACCAAGTATCGTCTAACCTAAAAGCTAGCAGAATCTCTGATTAAAGATTTAAAGTTACTAATTTTACAGGAAATCATGATTCATAAAAACATTAAATAGCACAATAGACTCTTATAATAATGTTTTAACAAAGAACTTGTCATTAACAATTAATTAGTAGTAAAGCACTGGTCAAACGGCGCATATTAGTTGACAATAAAATACGAATTCATTTCCACACCAAAACAATCTTCAACTATTATCAGCGCGAGGTCAAAAGGGAAAAAGATCGTCGACTATCATGGAAAAATTGAACGTTTTTAAAGTAAATGATAGTTTATGATAGTGCATGATAGTTGGTGGCCAAACGGGAGCGAGAGGATCAATTATCATGGACTATCAGGGACTATCATGGACTATCATGGACTATCATGCGCCGTTTGACTGAAGGCTTAACACGTAGGAAACTAACAAACACTAACATAAGTTAACCCAAACACTAGAGGTCTAGGTTTAGCACTTGGTCCTAGAAACCGCACGAGAAGATTGTTTAATGTATACGAAGTAAAAAGAGAAGTCCCGGAGAAGAGTTGAGACGGTGGTGCTTTAAGTTCGCACACATTCTCCCGCTAAGAAAAATGACGGGGCCTGGGGAAGAGAATGATTCGCACATTAAAGAAAACAGAAATCGAAAGATACGGTCTCCAGAATGCCGAATCTATGATATCAACGAGCATGCGCGTCACAAATCGTCGAGGAATTTTGTGACAGTCGCCCAATTTGTGCGACAGTACATTTCTGTACAATTTAATGTTTGCAAATTCGATACATGAACGGATTTTGGAATACACTGAAAAATTCATAAGTTGTTCTGAAAAATCTGGGACCTAAAAGGTTATGTTGCCCCCTTTTTATACAGTTCAAAAACCAGTATAATTAAAAGGCCAAGTAGCTATTGATTTACATTACCAGACGAAGTCGCTTGAATCTATGAGAGCACGTTTCGCTTTTGGCTTCAATTTGGCGTATTCCTACAAAATATTAAAGAAGAAAAACGGTCGCAAAACAAAATTAAAACCAAAACCTGTCGCCAATTGCAGGAGATCCTCGGTGTTACCTTGGAAAGTTGGTAAGAATGTGAAATGTGTTTTGAGGCAGCTTTTAAAACTGTTACAGACATCCCAGATCTGAAACACAAAAAGGACATTCAGACTGAGGGTCATGCGAAAAGCTTTAATAAATTAGGATATATATATAATTGGCACAAAATTTACACGTATTCTTTTAAAAAGAATGTAATATTAAACTTTGCCAACATTCGGCAATTGGCAACCAAAAATTCACAATAAATCAGGAAAAATAACAATCGTAGCACCTAACAGAAAACAAAGTCATTCAAGTTGAAGTTCTATGAGAAAACAAAATTCAACCTTATTATTATGAAAACAAAATTCCAGCGTATGTATAAGGATATTATTTCAAATCTTTTCCATGTCTTCTTGGCAGCACACTTTCAACAAAACAATCTCATTTTAAAACTTATAGTGTATGTAGAACCAAGATGACCACCGTATCATTGTCTTCTGAATCTCAAGGGATTGACTGCAAACCATCAATACAGCATGAATCAATTTGATAAAATGGTAAGCATTAATCACGTAAGAATGGAACAAAAATCCCTGCTAAAAATTCTCCAAAGTAACTCCACTTTTAACTGACGTGATAATAATCACGTTTCGCTCCGACAAGGGCCATCGCTCGAAACGTCAGTTTAACCATTCTTAAGTTCCGGCAGTTTCCCAAACCTTTTGATTATCTACAAGCCGTTCAATATTGCCGACGCAGCACTCTACTTTCATATAATAATAAGAAAGATCGACGATTCTCCCCTGACTGTTAGGAATGTTTGGTAAATATACTCACTGTTCTTTTTCTTCTAATAGACAAGTTCCCTGAAAGCATCTTGCAACAGCAAAGTAAAGTTCTCCTTCGAATGTAAATTTATAAACAATGCATTAGCAGGAATTAACATGGATGAAAATAGGATCAGCCTCACCAGAGCTGTCCGAGAAAGCAAAGTATAACGCGCAGTGTCCGATATATCGGACACCTAGCACAAAAGAAATAATGAAGGAAATAGCAAAAATAAAGAAAGAACAAAGAACAAAAGGAAAAATCGGAAATTAAAGAGTTAAACAGCATCCTAGTGTCATACTGTCGTAATTACATCCCATAAAGATTCACTACCGCAGGTCGGATAGAGGTCACTCTCTCTGTTGAGTTTCTGACATTCTAAACACTACAGCAATTATTTACCCTCTGATAAACTGTTATAAGTTAACATACAGAAGAGTATATCTTCCGGCTTTGAATCAGTTACGTCATTTAAGTAATTACTACAGCCTTTTGAGATGCTTCCACGAAAACTCTTTACCTTTAAAAAGAAGAAAAAGCCTCCACTTCTCGACCACCTTTCCACATTTCTGCAACGAAAACCATACCACTTACCAAAAATATCATCTTATAATTTACGACTAAGAATATTCGGGACGTTTTTCTTAGCTTGGAAATAAAAAAACAACTTTTTTTAAACATAAAATACAGTAAAGGGAGCTGAAAGATGTTACCTGCAAGATTTCCGATGCGGTGATACATTTTTTTGCTACGTCATGAGCCAGTTGACTAATCAACGTTGCCTTGCTGCCTTTATACACGGCACGGTTAATTGTCAACATCTGTGAAGGGAATTTATACACGCTATTGCATCATAGGTTTGGTAAAACCTTATCTACGGTTACAAGTTATGATGTAATACAGTAAACCCCGCAAAAAAATGCAAATTTGATTGTTATACAGTGCCGGTTATTACAGCACCAGTTTCACAAAAGAAAATCTCTGGTGAAGACACAACATGTAAATTTTTTGAAAGTCAATTCCACCTTCACTCTTTTCGATCACTAGTCAACTTCGATCATTTTAGAGAACGATGTAAAAATATACGATGGGCGGATAAATACATTAGCTTATCTACTACTTTCATTTAAAATCCCGATAAGTTCTTGTTTTTGTCTAGCATGGGCGGATAGAAACATTAGCTTATGCACTGCTTTCACTTGTTTTTGTCTTCACGTTTGACGTCCATGGGGTCTCTGGCGGTCTCTCTCAGTACCGGTTGGCTGATGGTAGTTAAAAATAGCATGCGACTTCCTTATCGTCGCTAAGACTTGTTTGTTTTTGTTTCTCATACTTTATTGGCTAATTCTTATCACATGACTCTTTTTGATATAAAACCTAGTCTAGTTGCCATCCCTCTTTAAGAACACGTTCCGCTCGTAGAAGAAAGGCCTTCGCTCGAAACGTCCGAATTTTTCTGTTTAAATTTGGCAGTCTACCAACCTTTTAACTTTCTACAATTATATTACTGTGGCTGATATAAGGTGATTTTACCCGTCAAGGGGATACGTCTCGAACAGAGAAGAAGTTGAAATAGTTCGTCGGTGAATATTAATATTCCTGCGCGTTGAAAAACACATAAATAAACTACATGTTGTTTGAAACTTTGCACAGTTATAATATTGATAATTCCATTTTGGATACTTTCACGTGGTTAAATCTGGTTTTTTTATTTATTGGCCCAGCAAATAAATAAAGAAATAAAAAAACGACGTTTAATCATATGGAAGTATTTACAATTTACATTATTAGGCTTGGTTCAAACGTGAACATAAACACAAGCACGAGGACAAAACAAAAGGCAAAACAAAGGAATGAAGTCAACTCTGCAACATAAGGATCGTCATAAACATAAGATCATATTCCAAGCATAAGCCTAGTGCCGAACAAAAGACAAAACAAAGAAAAATTCTTGTTGTTTTGTCTTCGTAAGTCTCAGAGGAGAAGTCATGCTTTGCTTTCGTGCTGATTTTGTGCTTATGGTTATGTCACGTGTGTGAACCAGGCCACAGGAATCATGTACGAAAACTGCAGAGGATATCTGCTAACGTTTGTTTCTTGTCTGCCCTCCTTTTCCGGCAATGACAGCTTATGATCGGTAGAACAGCCGTAGAACTAAAAATGAAGCCTGCTTTAATTATTCTATCTGGCGTTTTATAAGTTAAAAAATAAATCACATACTCAGTTAAACTCGTATCAATTTCAAGTGGTTCCGAAATCATTTGTTCTGTCAGTGATCCCTTGAAGGATCACCAGCAAGTCCAGTAACATCCTACATCACCTCATTAAAAGATTTCTCACATGACAGGAACGTTGTAGCAGTAACATTCCTTCTAATTTTTGGGTATATAATTTAATTCTGGCAAGATTAAATTTTCAACAAAACCTGTTTTAGATAAAATAATGAAACAAAAGAGGTTCTACGTAATTAGTAAGAGAAAATGTTTACAAATTTTACCTAGAACGAATTCATTAAGTTCAGAAAAAGAATATAAGTTAATATTTCTAAAAATTGCTTGAACTATTACATTGTTTTCTCAAATGCCTCTTTTTTATCAGTTATCACATTTTTATAAAATTAAATTTGTAAATGGAACAAACCATGCACAGTAACATGAAGAGGAATCAAACTGTCCTAAATCTCCACTGACAGTAAATTCCCTAGCATAATCTTTTTATACGTACTTCCAAGGCAAGCCTTTAGTAATCAATTTTGGTAAAATACTGACAATTTTGCTTAGTAGAAAGAGACATTGAAGGGTTGAATCATAAAATATTGAGCATTCCTTTATATGACATGGGTTATAAAATCTTCAAAAATGTAAAATCTACATTACATGCACAACTGGGTAAATTTTTTAATTCAATATTTTTTGAGTAGCAGTAACATACAAGAAATAAATTTATTTTACAGTGTAGCTACCTGTCCTTCAGCCAAACACTGAATTGCCAAAGCTTGGTTCACAGGAACTGAAACAATAAAATGATAAAAGCTTGTTTTTTATACCCATGTGCCAGGCAAAGTCTATCAAAGTCTATCGCTTAACTATTCTCTATGGTCCTGTGTGGCTTTAAGTCCCTTCATAGGAACGTTGGAGCAAATAGAAAGATTAGATCAATAGGATTCAAATTACAGTAGTTCTTTAGCTTAATAGAAAACAGGACTGGCAACAGCCCCCCTTGGTTGGGAATGCTTAGTCACCTCACAGGGGAAAAAACTAATAATTCGTCTGGAAAATAATGCATTTTGTTAATTTGTATCTGCATTTAACAATGTTTGTGTCCTTCTCACATTTGGCAACTACAATATCATTTTTAATGAAAACAAGATGTTTTAAAGATGCTTTTCAAAGTGGCAATTGTTGATAATGCACAAAAACATCATACAGTCTGTATCTATGGGGAATGACAGGTTTAAGATATGTGCAGGTGGACAGAAGATCAGAGAGAAAAATTTTCGAAGGCAACATACACCTGTAAATATTTGACTGTTTATACAGTGCAGGATAAAAGTCATTATTTACTGGATAACCCTATCAGCTGTAATGTACCTAAGCTTTTCTCCCCAGAGGTGTAATAAGGGTCATCACTCATGGGTACAGTGATATTAAGGGAGGAAATCAGTCAGAGTACCCAGATTAAAGTTTCCAAGGTCACAAGTAAGAGGAGTGTGTCCAGTTTGACTCATTACCAATCACTACAGGTTTTCTGCCAATACACTGTACTCTAGTTTGTACTATTGGTAACACTGGACCCACGGTGAATGACCCTTAGTACTGCATGGACCTCCAGGAAGAACAGCTTAGCTGATATTATGGTAATCCAATATAAATAAATTTAAGGCTTTTACATCCAAAATCTGACAGAATAAGTAAATAAATTTCTAAAGGTTAAAAAAAAGGACAAAATGATTGACAAACAAAACAGTTTACATGTACCTGTCAAATCAAGGAAATCTGACTTAGGGTGCTGCTGAACACATTCACATAGACCAGCAGCCATCTTGAAGGAGTTTAGGGCATCCTGAACACAACATGTAAACCAAATAACTCATCATCAAGTCTGGCAACATACCACAAACTTCTAACGTCAAAGATTACCCCTCACAAACTAACAATCTGCAGTTTCCAATCTTAAAAGCACACTTGATACCTATCACCACACACACCCCCCACTCTAATTAGGGGTATTGTAATAGGGTACAGCAACTACTGGTCCTGTACTCCTCAAATTACAGCATTTTGAATATAAGTATGCAGTTTTAATAGCATCATAGTCTTGTGTACAGATAATTTACAGTATATGCAATTCAACAAATGTAGAATACAGTCAAACCCATGCTAAGTGGACACCCTCACAGTCAGGGAATTCTCCCGAGTCTGTTTAATAGATGTGTTTACTCAGTGGAGGTTTTCCTACCCAGGTTTCTTGGACATGGTGTTGAAGGAAATATTGTATGACTACACAGGGTCACAGATTAAAAACTAAAAAGAAACACTCATAACACAAAATGAATACAATGAAAAGAGAAAAGACTTTGCAAATCTCTGAACTTGAAGCATACATAGTTTGTGAAAAAAAAAATGCTGCTCATTTTTCCTGATTTCTGTTGTTAATGTTGCAAAAACAAAATGAAGTGTAGTCTGGCTTTTGGCAGCATAACTGATAAAAATTTGTTAAATATCAGAATAATCAAGAAAACATTGTGCAGTTAATATGGGAATTTCATAGCTTTTTATATCAATTTAGGTGTCTGCATTCATTTAATAGAGGTTTCAGCTTAATAGAGGCTTTATTTATACAGGTAGGATTTATATGGAAATCAATTCAGGACTTTTGGAGTTGTCCACTTAATAAGGGTGTCTGCTTAATAAAGTGCCTCTACCCACTTAATACTAGTTTGACTGTATTTGCTGGTTGCAAAATTTTAATTTTTAAAATTTTGATTTTTAAATTTTGATTTTGATATTTGAAATGGCCAAGGAAGATTCCCCTCCTGGTTATCCTCCTTGGCCACATTACTGGGGGTGCCCCCCTCATTAATATTATAGTATTGAAATCTGACCTTCATCTGGTCTTCATTCACATCTTCAGAGCTTGGATACAAGGGAAACACCTTAATAAAAAAAATTCAGCTGACCTCTTTAGCTTCATAATTTTTATGTAAATTGCCCATTTCAGACCACATGATGTATTCTTTATCATTCTAATTATTTACACTTTGATGCATACCTGAATATCATTATATTTCAAAAAACAAATTACTCCTGAATGACAATATCACATGATCTGAAATGGGTAAACAAACTTTGAAGATAAATAGTTCTATTTTATTTTGCCTTAAAACACACAGTCTGAGAGCTGGATCACATTACATTATACTTACATTAGGATATCTTTCTCTGGACATCTTAAAAGACATTTACCATAGTTATATACACATGTACCTTAGAAACAATTTTTAAACTATTTAGTAACATTCTGCAATAATTACCATATGAGCATGATCCATTTGCCACAGTGCCACAGCAACCATAAAGGCAATTTGGTCAACATCAGAGTCTTTACTAGTGTTTGGTTCTTCTTCAGGATTGATAAAACTTGTCCATTTAAATCTGAAATCATTTTTATTTTACTGCAGTGACAATGTCCTGTAGTTGTACCACTGGCAGTATTAACAGTATTATTGTCCTTTATTAAATATTCCTATTTCAATAATAAAAGTGCCATGTACAGTAGCTGGATACCTTAATGAATATGTTAAATAACATTATATTTCACCATATAAAAACCTGAAAAAAGTGAAAATCTTGTATTTTTATAGTTTATATACTTTCTAAGGGACTTGATCATTTAACTTTGAATACTTACTTCAGCTTAAAAGGTCTTCTTGCCTATTAAAGCAAAAAGTGTTATTAGTCAACTTTATACTGAATTCCCTACTGTTAGCAGGACCACACTGGAGTGGGTTGCTGCGCAATTCCTACAGCACCCTGGCTGTTCAAGGGGGCCAAACCTCATGCAGCCAAGACCTGGTCACAAAGAGGCAAACAATTAAAGGGGAAAATGGAACATTTAAAGAAGTAAAGGTCCACAAACCTTCATGTGTTACCTAGAAACTCTTTGAGTTGCATTTGCACAATGTAGCTAGAAAATTTTTGTGTCAGTCTGAAACTCTTTGGTTGTGTCAAAACTATTTGAGTTAACTTACATGCAGCTTAGTTGATAAACCCTTTGAGTTAAGCATAAACTAAATTGTTTTCCACTAAAACTTACACGGTTGAATTCAATATAAAATAAACACTTTCTTGTCACTAGTTTGAAATAAGTTGAAAGTAATCATACTGTACATGTACCTTGTACCAGCTATCCACTGACCAGGTGGGAGTATAATCTAGTATGCATGTATGACTCTTTTTATTCTTGTCTTGCAATGGCTCTTATCAAGACATTATGCTGGGCTTTATTCATAATTAGATTACCTTGTACCTAAGTATTAAAGTATCAATTTTACCTCACTTAATACATTTCGTATGGGCATAACAAGATATTCGTGGAGTGAATTCATAACTGTGGTTGATGACGTATCTGGATACTTAACAACATCTTCCAGTGCCTGTCGTCTGCAAAGCAACACAAACTGAACTAAGATACTGTATTTAGAACAGATTATACAGTATTATTGTTGGTATAAGCCTCCAACATGGCAGATCTCCCATACCACCAGTTAAGTTTGAAAAATTACTGGGTGAATGCTTGCCAAGAAAAACATCCACATATGTTACATAATCAGGAGAAGGTTTACGACCATCAGCTCCTTCCTTGCCACAGGGAACTTTTATTATTTTACTCAAGCTAATGCCAGACAATCTCACTTGTCATAGGGAGAGATGTGGCAGTGAAGGAGTTAACAAACAATTTATGTAAGTTACATATTACTCTATTGCCAATCATGCTACTTAGTTTTAGTGAAATATTATTTTAATAACCACCTACATCGTGTCATACTATTAAGATTATGTCAACTGATTATTTCTACAAAGTATTTTGCACAAGTTCCCTGGTAGAAATCCTATTCAGGATCCAGCAGGATTCCACAAGATCCTGAACAGAATCCTGTAGGATCCTAAATCAGAAAATTTTAGGATCCTGTTCAAGATCCTGCAGGATCCTTTGCTGGATTTCTACCAGAGTACTGTAATCCTATCAAGTCAGGTTATAATCATATCAAGTTAGGTTAAAATATTTCTTGTACTATGGTTAATACAGTCATGTAATACTTGATAAGTAACTTGATCATTAAATATTTTAAGAATATATACCAAATGGAACTTAACTGGCATTTTGTCTATTTATACATGTACTACATGTATACTGTACTGGATGTCATTAAAATTCAGATAAATGTATGTTAATTTTATAAACTTCTCAACTAAATGGTGTGCCTTCCAATTGTTTTAAAATTAGATTTAGCTTTTTATTGGAATAGATTTCAACATGACAATAGTTTAACACCTAATTTAATGTCAATATTGTGTCCAACGTTTGTCTGAAATGTGACACTAAAACAATTTCCCTCTTTTCTTTTAAGTAGCACAAGTCATTGACTACTTCAAAGTGTAAGAAGGTGGAAAGAAACTGAATATTTTACCCGTGTTACCTTCGAGTTATTTCATGCAAGACCCTGTTGGCGTATGTGCCACTTGGAATGCCTTCTACAGCTTTTCCGAAATTAATATGTTCCGTTGTTTTTCTTCCCGATGCGGGATGTGCCATCATTCATTTCATAAAATAATCACTCGGTCTTTGTACAGGAATTGGTAGTCTGACAATTGGATAAACCCAGGTTCAGTCGGTACAAATCCTCAGAGATCATTCAGTCGATGCCACTTTTGCTCCTTTATGTTTCAAGCCATTAGTTCCTTAAGCGCTAGCTAAACATTTCCATGATATAGTCAGTCCTTTCCCAAGACAAGTTAAACAACAACAAGACTCAGTATTGCCACTCAAAAGGAGATTGAACCTATGCTACTTGTATGATACGAGCAATATCACTGAGTTTGCCATTCAAGAAAAACAGTTACGTAGTTTTTAATTTGTAAATTTAAATCAAAAGCAATTAAAAGCCACTGGAGCCCTGAAAAGCGTTAGACGGTTGCATTCTAAAACTGACCACTGACCAAATCGATTTTATGAGCGCTGTAGCTTTTGCTCTGCACTCACTTTTGCCTTCTCTTTTTTGCAAATTGCGAGTAATTCTTGGCACGAGAATCAACATATACCTGCTTATTCAGGTACAACAGAGATAGTACTGAGTACAACCGGCGCCTAGAGGCAAACGTAACTTGTGACGCCCTCCCCAGGAAACCTTCCTCTGAGCAGCACACGTGTTAAGTTTGTAGTCGATCATGTGTGCAAAAATGTATCATCCTAGTTACCGTCTTGAAAACGTTTGCCTGCTTTTTGTCACGCCCTGGGTTTGACCACCCCTCCAAATTTTATATAAGCCCCTGCTCCGCTTATGTTGCCAAATTGACGGATAACAAAATTTATATCACGATAAATATCTCCCTCCTGATATTACTCTTGATATTACTATTAATTTGTGAGGCATCAAAGGTAACTGTAAATAGCAGTTACTTTCATCCTGCTCATCAGCACTACACTGATGAGGCCCAAAAGGCCGAAACGGTTCCGTC
>JBAHVQ010000470.1:1000181-1016394 GCA_036872915.1 Nanipora kamurai | reverse complement strand
TTGATGTCCCACATTTGTGAGGCATCAAAGGTGACTGTAAATAACAGTTACTTTCATCCTGCTCATCAGCACTACACAGATGAGGCCCAAAAGGCCGAAACGGTTCCGTCTGTAGTTATATATATATATTTGCCTCATCCGCACCATGATATAAGTTGAATATACACCTCCACCTCGAATAACGCCTTGGCAATTGTACATCAAAACAAATTGTCACCCGCAGTCTTGGTATTTAACCAATACTTGACATAATTACGCCACCAATGGTGAGACAATATTCAAAATTATAATGGCATTTGCGATATTTTGATATTTAATATAAAATTAATAAATTAAAATTTTCATGACATCACAATTTCATTTTGCTGCGATCAATCACGGTAACTGACAAAAAGCAGGCAAATTTGAGCCACGGAGCATTCTGCTGACTGCTTCTCAACTTAACATGCATCTAAGCCAGAAATCGGCCACATTTATCGCAGTGTGTAAACGTGCCTTCACACAACAAACTCTACACAACAGCGTGACTAGATGGGGCAGGGAGGGCTAACGCTACTCCACTCCGAAGGCTCGACAAATGATGGCCGACCTGCACTGGAAAGTTGAATCTTGTTGCTAATAGGCAATAATGCAACCGACACGATCGGGCTTGTTTCTCGCTGAGAATTTCATTCGTCAACCCTCAGTTCCAACCAGTTCAAACCCCAAGAAAAAATCTAGTTACGCCACTGATCCGGCTACTCGTATTTCTGAATATTGTAGATTACCGGCTTACGAACCCCTACTTCCTCCATATGAAGGTCTTTCTCCTATGATTGATTATTTTACAGCACGATATCTGATTCAACTGGTTTGTACCACTACAATATTCAAACTACTCGTGTAAACGCTATTTCCGAATGGCGTACTAACGGACTGAAGACTGTCTTTTTACCGTGAAAAAGATTAAACCGTGTGACAATGGTTATTTAAAGATTCGGACAACCTTATGATCACTTCCTATGACCACAACTGTAAATTAGCAGTTAGATGACTGTCTTGCTATTCTTGTCGTTTTAAGTTATTTACTCAAGTTTCACACTTACATTCGGTACCGTAGTGGAGGAGAGGCGTTGTTTTATATTTACAGTGGTTCACATGACAACAAAATCAGGTACCGGGATGTCATTTAAATGTTTTTACATAATATTGCTACAGAAGGAAACTATTAAGAAGCGGCTAAAAAAAATACAGTGACAGCATTCACAATTTTGTCAGCCTTTCCGTTCGTTTACGACAAGAGACGCGAGTCCGCCATATACCATGGAGGTTAAGCAAGCATTTTATCTTCTTCTGGAAAAGGGTTCTGCAGGATTTTACCCGAGGGACTTAAAGCTTTCGTCAGGCTTAAAATCACTCATTGAAGTTCATATATTTTATGAACAGCGGGAGATTCTTCGTCAAACCTTGCCGTTCTCTCAACCTTGGCTCGTTCTTCATCCTAAGCCAGCTCACTCATCATTATCTACCTGGAACTGGATGAAACAATCCATTCTTTCCAAACCTAATTTACTTCGTGATTTACCAAAGCATGAAGACAGTGACGAAGTTTTTGTGAGAGGTGAACCTTTAAAAAAGAAATGTTACATTGTGGCAAACGTCCAACTTATGACAAAAGATAAACAGTTTCTTGAGAGCTTAGAAAACAAAAAACAATGTAAAGTCATATTTCGCTTAGCGAGAGATACAAACATCCTGTCTTACCTAACGTATATATGTAAAAGATGTTTCATGGCGTTCAGTACTGAAACGGAATTGCATGGGCACAATGACAAGCATCATTATTTTCGCTGTTGGAATTTAAACTGCATAAGAAATTTAAAAGAAAATGCATTCAAAAACCAAGAAGAGCTTCAGAAACACTTCAATGAGCAAGTATCTTGCGGGTTTTGCCGCTGTCTGGTATTTTGTAGCAAGGAACAATATGAGAAGCATATGAAGACAACGCACAGACAGACACAGCGCTCGAATGGAAAATATTTCAGGGACAGGGAGACTTTTCTGGAAGACTTCTTTCTCTCTTATCCAAAATTATCGTAATTCTAAATTGTTCTCAGAGCGTCTAGCGGTGACGATGACGTAATTCATAAATACAGATCGGAACACAACAGGACAATTTCGGTTGACAAAAAAATAAGTACGTACTGTAAAGTTTGCATCGGTAGAAATCTATGTAACCTTTTGGAACCATACCAGGCGAATATTCAAAGACACATCTCTGTCGTGTATAGTCACTGCTCTGATTTAAAATTTGTTGTAGTCGATTATATTGAATTGGTTGAAGAAGTGATCCAAACGACGCAACTGAGAAATAGTTGCATTGAGAGAGAGAGAGAGAGAGAGAGAGAGAGAGAGAGAGAGAGAGAGAGAGAAGAGGGAGAGAGGGAGAGTATAAGAAATGATAAAAAGGAGAACAAGGATCAAAAAGATCGCGGAAGGATCGATGAGAAGAAGAATTAGAATGTATAGGGGAAGGAAAGAAGGAAGGTACGAACGAAGGAAGGAAGATAGGAAGAAAGGAAGATAGGAAGGAAGGAAAGAAGGAATGAAAGAAGAAAGGAAGGAAAGAAGGAAAGATGGTTTGAGGTAAGGGAGCGAGGAAACAAGAAAGGAAGCAAGGATTGTTGGACGCAAGGCATTTGATACGCACAATCACGCTGGAGTAATTCTACGTTTTTGTTGCCAAAACTAACAAACCGTTTTAACTGCAGCGACTAGAACCCTTGAGCTCACTGTCGCTTCCAAAATCTTCCTTAATCATTAAATCGTCTATCAGACCGAATCCAGATGGCAAATGTAAACACACCTGCAAGGTTTTGAGGGACTAGGAAGAGTCAACAAAATATTTCAAAAATAGAACAAGTAAAACTATTATTTGTTCTCCTTTTATATAGACAACTAAATAATCTAATTAGCTGAAACGACCACAGGGAGAATTTGATACATAAAACAAATAACTTATGGTTTTCATGAACAGTTAGAAGCCGTTCACACTGTGGGAAAATGAATACATCCCCCTGCGCGAACGCCATAGGATCCTTGACTTGATTAACAGATAAATATCAACGTCGAAGCATACACTGTTTTAAATGATTTTCCCACTAATACTCAATATTTCATCATTTAGATCGAGCGAAAAGGAAGGCTGTTAAGATCCATTTTCTTAAGAAAAATAAGTTGACTGTGCAATAATGAACGGCGATGTGATGACAAGGGGGAAGGTCTTTGAAATCATACAAATAATTACATGTAGAACACTTTTATGTATTATCCATATCTGTCAAAACGTTGACCAAAATCAGTGTGCGAACTAAATATGAGTGTGAGGTGAGCGAAATAATAACTTATTAATGCTTTTTGATTACGAAGAGTACCTTTGTCTAAATTAAATTTGTGCTGCTATCAACCTCCTACATAGAACTACATCGAACTACATTAAAAACAGAAGAAGTGACTCAAGCCAGGCCGCTTCCGAATGCACGACAATAACGCAGTCACAGTTCCTGTCAAGCTGGTCTACCTGAAATAAGAAGAGAAAAAGTTTTTTTGAACTATCACATGGTCCAAAGACGAAAACCCATAGCCTTTTTTGTTTTAATTTTTAGTAGAATATTCATTGTCTGTCATCTTTCCCACTTCAGTGTATGGCATTCACAAGACTGCCCTTCTTCGTTGACCAAAGATGTAAAACTTCTACCTTAAACAAATCATTGCCTCTTTGACACACTAAATCTAGGTCCTTAGTGAGAAATGGGAAAAGTGAACGAAAGACAACGCTTTATTGAAACGTTGTTCCTGTGTTTCTTTAACAATGCTCCCCCCCACCTGTGTTGTGGGTAAACGCTAAGCGGGAAGGATTAGTCCTCCAATGATATGAGATTAATATTCGCTGCGATTTGTGTAAACTGGCATGAGAGATTCCTGTCTTTACTGTTAAGACTCCCCATCTGCTGCACCGCAAAATAAATACCCACGTTAGCCGTAAGGGACAGGCAGATGCGCACACAGATTTGCAGCAAGTAAGAAGTTGCAGCCGCACGAAGTGGTGGATGACAGGAACGCTTAGGAAAATTGTGCAAGGTATTTTTGAGAAACTCCGAGTAAGAACGAGAAGGCGATCGAACGGATGTTTTACAATTCAACGGAGAATATCCTTTTAAAAGGCTTATGTTCTTCTCTTGAGAAAGAACGTCGCTAATGTTGTATAAGTCTTCCCTTGAAATTGAGTGAGTGAGAAAATAAGAACCGGTATTTATAAATAGGTTCATTCTTTGCTATATTCGCTTCCAGTGTTCAGTCTTATGGACCTGAAGTTACAAAAACTGTATCGAGCTCATATATAATACCAGCTTCCTTGTTCTAGATAATTGTTGAATTGGTCGTGGTACACATTTATTGGTTCAAGAGATGTTTCAAAATGTCTGCTTTGTTTTGAATACAATTACCAAGAAGTATCGCTGTCGTAAACTAGTCCTTATTCTCAGTATCTTAAACAGAATATCAGCGTATCATCCAGCTAAGCATTTTATAACTCTCTTCTGCATGACGCCGTTCTAATCGTCATGGAAAAGATAAAAAAAAAACCGAAAACAACCTGACAACCAGATGATGTACGGTTGATTATATATCATACGCACCAAAACAAAAAGATTTGTGACATACCATGGAACGCTACCGCAAATGTTTGCCATAACATGGACGGACCGGGTTAATTATGATGCAAAGCATCACAAGACAACTCCACAGAACCAAACGTAGCACGAATACTGTGAAACAGCACCTCACTCCATACAATGTCACACAACAGAACACAACAGAACACAAGAGAAGAGAAAGGAATGGAAGGAAAGGAAAGAATAGAGAATGGAAGAGAAGAATAAAAGGGGGAAGTGAGCAGAACGCTGTGAAATGAAACGGGACGAAAAGGAAAACAAAGGAGAAGAGAACGGAAAAAAAGCAAAGTTAAGGAAACGAAACAAAAGAATAAAAAAGAACATAATAAGAACTGATGGAGGTAAGAATTACGAAAGAACGACCAAAGTCCACGAGGAGCATAGAATCATTCCACATATAAATTGTTCACCGCTAGGTTTTCTGATTAGGTTATGTCGCTTGAACAGATGACGACAGATTACCGACAAGTTGCCGATATTTGTCGAGGATGCGGACATATGATATACGATCAGTTCTTTTTGATGGTTTCACAAGAGCAATGGCACATTCAATGTTTAAAATGTGTAGACTGTCACAACAAACTAGAAGCGGAGCTGAGTTGCTTCGTCAAGGATGGTCTCGTATTGTGTCGTACAGATTATTACAGGTAAAACGTACCAAATACATTGTTGTCTTTAAAACTGTAACTTTTACATTATACAAACAGACAGTTGGGATTATTTAGAATGTGATTAAAATATTAGATAATAAGATATCAGGGCCGTAGCCACACTTCTAAAATGAAGGAGGCAAAGATGTTGGTTGACGGACAGCACTATTTTCGAAGCGACGAAGTTTACCAAGGTTCTCTCCTTATGGAACATATATTATTTAAGAAATGAAGACAGAAAAATGCCTTGTGAAATTATAACTGACTAATAACTTTCACTGTAGTGTCTGCATGAACACCAACCGCACTTGGTACGGCCAAATTGTTGTGCAATTCCAGACTTCAGAGAAGGCGACAATCTCTTCTGCCTCGCGCTGGCTACGACCTTGCATCTCGACTGAATGTTAGTCGTTCTTAGTTTTTATTTTGATAACTGATTCCACTTTAGATCAGACACAGTACGACGAGACGTTTACAAAAATGTAAAGGCGAGAGATATAAAAAATAACACACATATATTGTATTTTCAATAATCTTAGTTCTATGAACAAAAACGTACCTTTACATCACTATTTATCTACAATATACGCTAAACAAATTGAGCTCTCATATTCGAAATTGTTATATATAAACTGAAATTTCTTTCATGCGTCCAGGAATTGAGAGGGCCAACCTCAATGTGCAGGAGAATACTATTATATTTCACGAGTTTATTGTTGACCTCTCAGCAAAAATAAACTTGTTCTGTTATACCTTTAGACGATACGCGGCCAAGAAGTGTGACTCGTGTGGCAGTGTAATCGGCAGTGCTGAAATGGTAATGCGTGCTCGCGATTGCGTATATCATCTCGCATGTTTTGCGTGTGATCACTGCAAACGCGTTTTGAATACGGGAGATAGCTTTGGCATGAATGGAAACAAAATTTATTGTCATCCGGATTACCAAGCCTTCGCTATCAAGAAACAGATTAAAATGACCAAGAAGAAGGGAAACTCAACCGGAAGACCGAAAAAACGAAAACAGGATATTCCAGATGGTGAAGGTAAACTCGAGAAGGTTGGATTTTCAGAAGGGATATGGAAGCCTGGGTAAATTAAATAATGGAGAGATTTGGGGACCGGGTAAGAAGGTGCGGGTATACCCTTCTCGATCATTTCTTTGAAGATAAAGTTTCGCTAACTTATTCCCCCGTATCCTGAATTTTAATGATGTGATCTATTTGGTACCCCTGTTAATTTGGGCACACCTTCGTGAAAACATTGCCAACTTTATGGGTAAAATAGTTTAGAGTTTGTCACAGTAAAATAATAATACAATCGAAGATCTAGACCTCTCCTGACAGAAAGAAGTCAACATCACAAAGCTATTTTTCCTTAGCATGGACGTAGTTTGCGGATATAGTTGGGGAAGGAGATAAGGGAAGAACTCCGAGTTAAAGCCTTTTTCCGGTTTTTGTTTTCAAAGTAAATCTATGTCCGCGAAGTCCCAGTTTGGAGAGTACGACGCTATCGCCCGGTAATTGATGATCTTGATCTTGACATTTGACCAATCAAATTCTACATCCAGATGTTCGCGATAGAATCGGCAGACTTGCGGGGATTTACAGCAGGCTCCTGCGCCTCCCCCTGGAATAGCCGACTCCAGCTCTCAAAGGCGAGGGGACTGCTACTCATGCTACCATGACCAAGACAATAAGGACGAACTTATTTAATCAATTAGTTTCAGATATTGTGGCGTTCCAAGTAACCAATTCTCTCTCTTGGCACGACCGTTTTATTTTTTTTTAGTAAGGTTAAATACGATGGAAAAGCGTTCGTTATGATATTAGGATTATATTGACAGCAAACATCCGGTGTTTTTTGCTCAGCTTGAAGCGTCTGTGGCGCGGTCACATAAAGATTGATTCAAAGTGAATTGCGTCTGTTTTCCTAACAAAGTTCATAGCTCGTATGGTGTAGATACCATGTCACGGTTCGTTGCTCAGCAAAAGTTTTGAAGTTAAGCAAAAGTTTTGACTCATTTTATCAATTTTCTCGGACATCAATGAGTTAAACAACCTCTCGGATGGTCTAGGGATATAAGCTAGTTGCCAAGTTGAGAACCTCTGTTCTTAAATCAAATCTGACGCAATCCCTTCAGAGGATGGCGAGGATCACGAAGATTTCCATTTGTTTAGGTTTCTTTTTCTCTATTTTGCACTCTGTGACGCCTACATAAACCGGCGGATACATTCTACAACCTTTTCTAGCACAGATTTTTATTTCAACGAAAACTTGTTACGTCGATCATATAAGAACATTTAAGACAAAAGTGAAAGGATACACATCAAAAAATATAACTGGATAGTCAGGAGTTGATAATTGGCTAGTCAGAATAGGATTATTGTATTGCAAGTGAACGTGGGTAATAAACGCTGCAACATTCAATTTTAGGTGTGCCATTTTCAAAAAATTGTAACTTTCTGCAACATTTTTTTCGTTGCGAGATATTTCGTTGCCGCCATTATTGCGGGTCATGATACACGCTGAAATTTTGTCTCGCTCTGGCAACACAACAAAAAAGTTGAAATTGCGTTGCCAGCGTCATTTAAAATTGCAGCGTATATCGGCAGCTTTAGTCAAAAGTTTAAGGCTTTGTTCCTAAAAAATTTGAGAATATAATACAGCTTACCGTCAACTTTCCTTCGCTGTAATTTATCACTAGCCGAGGATGATAAACTTCTCGCTATTTTACTCGTTGTTTGGGATTCTTTGCTTGGAGCATCGGGTACCAATTTATTCCTGAGGGCAACCATAATACTTCTGATTACTCAACTCTTTATTTCTACTCCTTATTTTTTAAAGGATTACAATTTCAAGAGGGATGTATTGATTATAAAGCAAATGGTAGCCCAAAAAGCACCAAGGTCAAACGGGCAAGGACATCGTTTAAACAGCATCAGTTACAGATAATGAAGACTTACTTCGCCGTGAATCACAACCCAGACTCCAAAGATTTGAAGCAGCTCTCGCAGAAAACGGGACTCTCCAAGCGAGTGTTACAAGTGTGGTTTCAAAACGCCAGGGCAAAATACAAAAGAGTGTTATCCGAAGGAAAACACGAGGCGCACATTGTACTAGACAATTAAAATTCGGAAAGGAAATATCTGAGCACCGATAGAGAACACTAAACACGAACGAGCAACGAACAAAAATGGATTTAGAATAGATGATGACACCTACGATGTTTGAGTGTAATTGGTCCTTGGGATTGCGAATAAACTAAAAGGTTTACAACTGGGAGTATCAGCTGATGTTTATTGAAGTTAATCATCTCGGTTAGTGAACCCTAGAAGGACTGTTATTTTTGTTAGTGGTGGTAGTGTTAATAGTGGTTGCCGTAGTGATATTGCCAGATGTGGTGCCACAGGTGGTTCCAGAGGTGGTTTAGGAGTGACGGATGCAATGTGGGCAATAGTGATAGTTGTTGTGCCGGTGATAGTATTACTAGCAGTTAAGGTGGTAGTGATAGTGGTGAGGGACGTAATGTTGTGGTTGGTGGTGATGGTTATGGCGGTAGTGGTGCAAAGATAAGGTGATAACCCTGCTCGCGGTGGTAATTATGGTGGTCGAGGTGGACGTGGTGGCAGTGATAGGGGCGGTGATTGTGGTGGTATGATGGTGAAGTTGGTGAAAGTGGTAATGAGCTGATGATGATTGGGTGAGCTGATGATGATGAGAAGGATGACGAGAATGAGCTGATGGTCATTATATGGATGTTTCGTTTAATTTATAGTTTAGTTTCAGTTAACGGGCTGCATCCCACGCACACTAAACTGCAGACATGAACACGAAAATTCGAAAACATATCATGCACATGCAAAGGACAAAACTGTTTGAAGTTGGTGATCTACAATCTTCCGACTGACTATCATTACTCGAGCTAGCTGTGGTAGCCGAGTCTAGGTTTTGGCTCTGTTTCTATGTTTACAAAATTAGGAAATTATGGTCGTGACTTGTGAGGCATTGTAGAACTCAATGTCGTGAAATGATTATTTACTACTGAGAACCACAGATTACTGAACTGAGGTAAATGTTCAACTGCACTCGTTCTCTGATTTCGAGAAGAAAACTGCTTAATTTGACCGAATTAAATTTTCGAATAAAATTTGAACAAAATTTTGATATTTTTGAAGGACATTTTGTTCAAAATCTTGATAAAAAAGGAAAATTTCAGTTTTGCAAAGTGCAAACACTGGTTTACATGCGAGTCTACCGTCACCTTTTGACCTAATGGACAGGCTGGGAAGAGAGTTTAATAAAGTTACCTGAACGTAATGTTGATAAAAATCAGAAGAAGCGGACTATAATTTGTAAAACGGGAGAACCGAACCGCCGGACCGGGATAATTACATAAACCATGACAAGGTAACTTTCATCTTGACCTCTAGAATTCAGCATGTTCGTTTATAATGAAACTGAGTCTACTCAGATCTTCGCAGTAGCCCAAATTATGTCGTTCGTCATTCGTTAAAACTGTAGTGTCTAGTAAATGAATTTCAATGGATGATAGTTGCATGATTTTAATAGAGAACTACAGTAGCTTAAGTGACCGGCAAAAGCACGAAGCAGGAAGGATTGACACGAAAAAGCTTGGGATCGCTTTAAGCCTATCGATCGATAGCCCGGGTGAACGCCTATTAGGCATTTATTTTAAAACAATAAAAGCAGAATACAGACGAGAATATCGTTTGAATATTTTAATACTCAAGTCCACCAAACTACAAAAATAGTGCAGTATGTTTTCAAACATATCGGGATATTGCTGCCTAAAGGACAGTATGAAAGTTGTGTTTGTTCGCAGTCCATAAAGGAATTTGTCCAACTGCATCATACAATATTCATAGTCTACCATCACTATGCTGAAACGATGAATAAATTCAGTTAGATTGAGAAACATGGTGTTTTTATTAAACGGAATAACAGACAAATGACGGCACGCAGGGAGCCTAAACAAAAAGAATCCGATGTAATATTACAAATATTAACAGTATTTAAACAGTAAAAACAGTTAAAACAGTTAAATATTTTAAAATATTAACATATTTTAACAGTACACCAAACTTTAAATACCCATCGAACAGAAGGATCGAAAATGTTGAAAGAGTGTACTTTAATAATTAGAAATTAATAATAATTTATACTATCCATAATTTTAGAAAAAATATTAATTATTAAATTATAAAAAAATACAAAATAAGCCTTCGCGACGAAGTTTCCCCTTGAACAAGTATCCAGATGTTAAATATATGTTGCCTCAGTTACGGGCCTGCAATAGTGACTTTTATAGTGACCTGAAAGTCCTGAATTTCAAGATTTTCCATACCAAGTGCCATTGGAATTATTACGACCTACAACCATATACGAAAATTACTTTTCAGCCATTACTTCTTCATGTTCAAATAACCCGTGTAGCAAAGTAGCAAAGTACGAGGCTAAAATGTTCAACATCAGCCCCATGCCGATTTAAGAAAAAGCGATCATAAGTTTTTCCTCATTGTTCTTCCTAACTTACATACAATTATATCCAACTTCCAAGTTAAACCACAAGCTTTTGTTATCTAAGTGAACCAGGTAAAAAACATATTAAATGCTAAATCACAACCAGCCTGCCCATAACACGATAACCCTTATGTACAAAGTAAATAGTTGATATCGAAAACCTGATCTATAAAGATATATATTAGCTATCGAAACACTTGCTTCGATGACGTCTTTCCCAAAATACCTAGTTCAGCGTCCTCTAAATCATTTTTAACAGTAAATTAGTAATACATCTTGGTTTGCACTCCAGTCTGTATAGGGAAAAGCCAATATTAATAATTCGATGATCGAGTGAACTTTAAATAAACCGGATTTCAATAAATTTTATGTTATTTTGACTTGCATATCTAAGCATTAAAACTGCTTGACTTTAAAGTCATATGCCTGAGTATATCGACTTCAGTTATGTACTTAAAAGTTACCTCTCGTATCACTGCCACAGAACTCAACCCTCATCGCTATATGACCATGCCAAGACTTGGGATGAACGCGGATAAAGCGGGCGACAATAGCTGGGGATAAAAGCGCACGAACAATGGTCTCCCTGTCAGCGTTCCCGAGGAATACCTTTTGTTTAAAATAAAATACGACAAGATGTTAAGTAACACGTTAAAATATTGATTTTAACAAAATCCGGTACATAATACAGCCTATTTAACGGAGGCAATTAGTGCCTTTTACCTTAAGCTGTCCATTTTGAGTATAAGGCTGAAAGATCTTTCCATCGTTGCCGTATGAAATTGTGTAGCTCGTTACCCACTGGTCAACATCTTGTCGGCCTTGAGTGTAAATTTCACTCACCACCGTTTCCTGTTGAAAATCGACTTGAAGCCATTGATTCCCATCATTATGAACTGAACACCACCCACCCGCTCTTCCTCCAATCGCTTTAAAGTTCAATCTACCATTAGACGCCCTATGATTGCAATCATATTCAGAGGAAGCTGTGACCTGAAAGTCCTGAATTTTAAGATTTTCCATACCAAGTACCATTGGATTATTACGACCTACAACCATGTACGAAAATTACTTTTCAGCCATTACTTCTTCATGTTCAAATAACCCGTATTAGCATGTAGGCAGCAAAGTACGAGGCACGAATGCTCAGCATTGGCCCAAAGCAGATTTAAAAAAAGGCGATCATAAGCTTCTCCTAAATATTCTTTCTCACTTACATACAATTATATCGAGCCCCCAAATTAAACCACAAGCATTTGTTATCTAAATGAGCTAGGTAAAAAAAACCCATATTCAATAACTATAAAATTAACTAAGTGCGTGAAGTACATCGACTTCCGTTATGTACTTAACATTTACCTCTCGTATCACAGCCACAGAACTCAACCCTCATCGCTATATGACCATGCCAAGTCTTGGGATGAACGCGGATGAAGCGGGCGACAATAGCTGGCGATACATGTTCACGAACAATGGAATCCCTGTCTGCGTTCCCGATAAATACCTTTTGTTTAAAATAAAGTATGATAAAATGTTCAGTACCACATAAAAGAATTGATTTTAAAAAACCCAGTACGTGATAGTCTATATTTAATGGAGGCAATTAGTGCCTTTTACCTTAAGCTGTCCATTTTGAGTATAAGGCTGAAAGATCTTTCCATCGTTGCTGTATGAAATGGTGTAGCTCGTTACCCACTGTTCAACATCTTGTCGGCCTTGAGTGTAAATTTCATTCACTACCGTTTCCTGTTGAAAATCGACTTGAAGCCACTGATTTCCATCATTATGCCTTGAACACCACGCACCTTTTCTTCCTCCACCCGTTCTAAAGTTCAATCTACCATTAGGCGCTCTATGATCGGCATCAAATTCGGAGGAAGCTGTGATCTGAAAGTCCTGGATATTACGATTTTCCATACCAAGTGTCACTGGATCATTACGAGCTACAATCATGCAAGAAAATTAATTTTCAGCCGTTGTTTCTTTATGTCCAAATAACACATGCTAGCATGTCAGTAGCCAGGGATGTAGTAAAGGGGACAGGAATGTTCAGCGCGTAGGTAGTACGCGAGATTTTTTCTCCACCTTTGCGGACCTATGACCTACCATTAACTCCTCGGTGCCAGATTCGGTCACCAGTGACTGATGGAGACTTTAGTATTTTACTCTGACTAACGCCAGACAATTTTACTCGTCAAAGGGACAACCCGCTGTCACCAAGGAGTAAAGCAATGGAAACGCTTGTTACCATCGCATTTTTCCGAGAATAACAGCTTTAACACTTCCTATACGGTATTGTCAATCGATTAGTAACAAGGAATAGTTGGCATTTACACTCGGTAAGATGAAATGATATTTATATTTGGTGAAGGAAATCTTCGAGTGTCAGAATGATGTATTTTAAGACCCAATCGAGAGCACTTTCGAAAAATTGCAATTCAATTTTCCAACTCAAGGACCCACGGCTGGGAATCAAACCCGCGACCCTGTGAATCTAGTGCAGTGCTCTGCTAACTGAACTACGAAGGCCGTTGCCGAGAGCGTCTTCACAAATTCTGTATATAAAGATCGTAATGTAAGTAAAGTGAAGTATCATTTCATATCAAGAAGTGTATATGCCAAATATTCTTTGTATGTACCCTTCACTCCGGTGGCCTTGCCATTTACACCTTTTGCTCTTCATTAAAGCGAAAGCGGTGTTCATTAGAGCGACTGTCATCTTCAACAGTGCCTTTCAAACTTCAACAACGCCAGTCAAATTATAAATGTGCTAAAAGTAAATTCATTTACAATAAGTAATTAAATATTCCGTTAAACTGAAGTTCAATAATGTCAAGGTAAAAAACATTAACATTAATGGTACTTCAATATTTTCATTAGCGTCAATCAAAATTCAATAAGAAAAAATGGGGAAATCATCAAAATAAAATAAAAATGTTAATTAGCAATAACGTGAGGGTACATGTTATACATACGAATACACAAGATAGCACTTACTCTAAAACGTTTTTTTCACTTGTGTGCAACTAGACTGAACGTTACAGTGACTGAGCCAAGAAGGAGAGTAAGGAATATCGCAGGAAGATAAGGTAAGGTCAGTAAGGACTCTTAACCCTCCCTTCTTTGGATATTATCCTTGTGGCAGTTGAGCGATTTAACCCGAAAGTATCCGCCATTCTAAGATATAGTCTTGTTCTGGCTCTTCGAAAAACAGTATTAACCTTTCCCTGTTATCCTGCGAATTATCTGTATCCTTCTTTGTTCAGTCATTGTAACGCTTACTCTAGCCGCACACATCTGAAAACGACGTTTCAAGTGCTATATTTTGTGCAACAATTTCCTGCAGACATTGCCAGTCTTGATAATTGTCATTACCAGTCTTCTTCATACAACATATATCAATATATACGCGTTATCGCTAATTGACTTTTTACTTTATTTTGTTGATTTCCCCATTTTTCTTATTGAATTTTGATTGACGCTAATGAAATACCATAAATGTTAATGTTTTTTACCTTTACGTTATCGAACCTCAGTTTAACGGAATATTTAATTACTTGCTGTAAATGAATTTACTTTTAGCGTAGTTATGATTTGATTGGCGTTGTTGAAGTTTGAAAGGCACTGATGAAGATGACAATCGCTCTAATGAACATCGCTTTCGCTTTAATGAAGGGCAAACGGCATATTACATTTAAGACACATTATCTTCGGATTTCTTCGGTGAATTTTTCAGGAAAATTGGTTTGAGGTTAAATATTCCACTAATGAATAAAACGTCAAAATATCAGGGTTGGTTGTCAAGACAGACTTTTTGCAATAAGCAATAGTGGATTTTAAAAAATCATGTCCCGTGAAAAATTTTGAAAGTTAGATATGTTGTTCAGCTTACTCTGTTAACTTTAATTACCACGTTTAAAAGAAATTCACTGAAGCAAACATCCAACAATTTCACATTTGTGGTGATGCGAACAGGCTGTCGTGATAGAATAACGATTCGACATAATCGCTATCTGCGCATGCGTGCCCAGCCACATTTAGTTACCAGTCTCCTACTAAAAATTACCCAACACAGCCTTCTTAAAATCGGATTCGAAATGAATGTAGTTCTTACCAGTTTCACTTCGATACCTAAGCGTTAAAAACTGTGCATAAGATCAACTAAATGCGTGACTATGTTGATCTAAATTTGATCAGAATTTATGTATTTAACATTTACCTGTGGGATAATAGCCATAGAACTCAATCCTCATCGCGATATGATCACACCAATTCATAGGATGAATGCGGATGAAGCGAGCGGCAACAGCTGGCGATACAAGTCCACGAACGATGGAATCCCTGTCTGCGTTCGCGAGGAATACCTTTTGTCAAAATGAAATATGATGACACGCTAAGTAACACGTTAAACATTGATAGATTACCTAGGAAAAACTACTCCTTATTTTTATGCAGATGATACTGAAAGTTCGTCTTCTTCGGACAACTTTGAAGATTTGATTGATAATTTAAATATAGACTTAAACAATATTCGGAAGTGGCTATCTAAGAATAAACTTAAACATCATCCTACGAAATCAAAGGTTATGTTTATGGGATCATCACATAATCTAAATAATAAAGTTAAGGACAATCACGTACTTTTAAATAATGTCCCGGTTCCTCGAACTAATACGATTACATGCCTGGGGGTAGATTTGGATGAAAAATTGAACTGGGAGAAACAAATTGAGAAAATATGTAGTAAGGTGGGTGCAGGAATTGGGGCGATGAGGCGTATAAAACCATATGTCCCACCTGCAACCCTACTAACAATATATAAAATATTGGTACAGCCTTATTTTGATTATTGTTCCCCTTTATGGGACAATTGCTGTAACGTACTCCAAGATAAACTGTAAAAATTCCATAATCGTGCGGCAAGGATTATTACTGGAGCCAGTTACGATGTTAGATCTGGTGATATGTTGGACACCCTTGGTTGGGAAACACTCAATGTAAGTAGATCGAGAAATAAATCAATATATGTGTATCAAAGACTGAACGACCACACTGCCCCAAATCTAAAAGATTTGTTCCGTAAAAAAAATGTAGGTCAGAATAACTATAATCTTCGAAATAGCGAAACAGATTTAGCCCTTCAAAAACCCAAAACGGAATTTCTAAAGAGATCTTTTGGGTACAGTGGTGCCATCTTGTGGACTGATCTTCTACAAGAACTTATACGAGCAAGCTCAATCTACAGAACGTAGAGAGTGTAAGTGTTTGCAAGCTTGGATATAAACAACGAAAGGCTCGTTCTTCAAGCTT